>WWET01001948.1:141668-152983 GCA_011038615.1 Limnodynastes dumerilii | reverse complement strand
GGGGGGACTGGAGTTTATTCGTAACGGGAACCCACACTCAGGTTAGGCTATGGTTAGGAGATGGTTTGAATTAAACAAAGATAAGGGCAGTGTTACTCTTTGTGCCTGATTTTTTTTTCACAACAGTAATGTCAGTAAATAATGGACCTGCGTGCAAAGTGCGTAAGTCGGGTGTCTGGATGGAGATGCGTATACGCGCAACAGATGTTCCGCAAAGGATCTCCAGGCAGACATGGAAGCTTGCGTAAATCACCAGTCTTTCAGAGATCCGAATCCGGTCCAATAGGTCTTTCTGATGATGGGTCGGGATGAGTGGCAATGTGTACAGTGTGTATGCATGGTGGGGGGTATTTATATTGTACAGTAAGGACTTGGTTAAGTCGATATGATCTTCAGTTACGTTCTGGTCACCAATTTCTGTGGGGCCGGTGCGTAAATGTTAAGACAGCGTCCTGCCGTTGGAAGTCCGTATGGAACTTAGGATCACACGGTGATTCGCCACAGATGGAGCTCTAACAACAGCGGCGGCGGAGCTCTGGATGCAGCATTTATTTGTAATTTTTTTGTACTTTGGCCAAAGCCGGTATGCCACAGACTGCCGGTTGCTTGCAAACAACTGTAAATCATGCACATTGAGGTGTTAGTGTCATGGGGCCTGATCCAGACCTACGCCGCCCGTCGTAGTTACGGTGGACGGATGCGTAAGAATGGCATATTTGCCGTTCTGCGCATGAGCGGGCAGATGTTGCTGATGATGATTCAGGCGTGCTTCGTTGTAGTTACGGAAGGTAGGTGGGGGGAGGGAGGGTAATTAGGTAGTGAGGGGAGGGTTTAACAGATTACGCTTCTGTATGAGCGTAGTTACACATAGTTACACCGGCTGAAGTTAGGGTAGTCTTCAGCCAGCGTAACTGAGTGTAACTACGGTCACACAGGGGGAGTGACAGAGGGAGTGCACCAGAGCTATGCTGGCCGTAGTTACGGACAGGGGACCAGCATAGCTCTGGATCAGGCCCATGGTCATAGTGAGGGTGGAGGTAGGGGGAAGAGTACCGGACATTTAACATATACATCCGTTGTTTAGCGATTATTACTACTGCGCATTCGTAGTAATTTTTTTTACGTAATCTACATATCTTTTTCTTACATAGATTGCGTAAATGCGGTCTGAAAGAAGAAAAAGATACGTAGATTGCTTTAAAAAATGACTATACTCTGAATACGGGCCTTAGTGAGGGTGGAGGGAAGGGTAAAGGAGCAGGAAGGGGGTGAGGTGCTAGTGTCAAGGACTTGGACCAGTACTATTTAATATCTTTATAGGTGATATTTCTTTTGGTATCGAGGGGAAAATATGCTTTTTGCAGATGACACAAAAATATGTAACAGGGTAGACACGACAGGAGGGGTACACAAAATAAGGGATGATCCAGGTAGACTGGAGGAATGGTCAAGAGTATGGCAACTGCCAAAAAATGCAAAATCATGCACTTGGGGCACAAAAACCCAAATGCTCAATATATCATTAATGGCACTACATTAGAAACTACTGAGGAAGAAAGGGATCTAGGAGTCATTATTTCATGTGACGTAAAGATAGCCAAGCAATGTAACAAAGCAATGAGAAAGGCAAGTCGGATGCTTGGTTGCATAGGGAGAGGAATTAGTAGCAGAAAGAGAGAGGTAGTAATGCCCTTTTATAGATTGTTGGTATGACCTCACCTAGAATACTGTGTTCAGTTCTGGAGGCCATATCTCCAGAAAGACATAAATACATTAGAGACTGTTCAAAGAAGAGCAACTAAAATGGTCCATGGCCTGTGTAACAAATCATACCAAGAAAGGCTAGAGGAACTAAACATGTATAGCTTGGAGCAGAGAAGGGAGAGGGGGGACATGATAGCAGCTTTCAAAAGACATATATACATTAGAGACTGTGCAAAGAAGAGCATCTAAAATGGTCCATGTCCTTTGTAACAAATCATTCCAAGAAAGGCTAGAGGAACTAAACATGTATAGCTTGGAACAGAGAAGGGAGAGGTGGGATATGATAGCAGCTTTCAAATATATCAAGGGTTGTGAATGGCTAGAGGAGGGGGGCATTATTCGAAGGAAGAGGTGTAATAGAACACAAGGGCATGAATATAAAATGGAGGGTGGTAGATTCAGAGGAAATGTGTGGAAAAATTACTTCACTGAAAGGGTGATAGATAAGTGGAATAGACTTCCATCTGAGGTGGTTGAGGTAACACAGTAGAACAGTGTAAACATTCTTGGGATAAATATAAGGATATCTTAAATCTCAAACTAAATTGAGATTAGGGTCTAGAGCAGTGGTTCTTAACCTTGTTGGAGGTACTAAACCCTGCAAGTTTCATACGTGCATTCACCGAACACTTCATAGTTGGAAAAATAAAATTATTTTTTTTTTCAAATTCAAAACATAGAGAATATATTTTATTACTGCATCATGCAACCATGCATCAGTTGCAAATAAAATCACTGTGTTTTAATAAAAAAAACAACAAAACATGAATGTCACACACAACTCAATTAATATTTACTGCAAATCAATGTGACTTTTGCTGTTGACTTTTAGAGACAAGTTCAGAAATGCGTGGCTTCACCTTGGCAAGGGCCACTCTCATATCATTTTCTCAACAAAGTCTGTCTTCGTTTTTATGTCTACCATCCTCGAAAAGGATTGCTGGCAAAGATAAGTTGTAACAAACGGTATGAGTATCTCAAGGGCTTTCTTAGCAATAAGAGGGTACGGTACGATATGGTGACACCAAAACGTTGAAAGCGTTGTTGTTCTGAAGAGTTGCTGTTGAACCTGGCTCTGCTGAAGTTCAATAATTTCGTCGAGGTACTCATCATTGACATCTGCTTTCGCAACACTAAACGTGAACGGCTGTCTCACCCATGCTGTATATGACTGTCTGGTGGGGAAGTATCCGTCGAGAGACTTTGCAAGCTCATCTAAGCGCATGGCAATTGTTTGCTTCAGTTCCCTGGCTACAGAAATGTCTCTGATTCCAAACTCATCTTCGATCTTACTTACACAGTCGTCCAGCAGGGAAAAGTTTGCATTCATTCTCTGTTCGTCGTTTCCATGACGGTAGCTTGTTTTGAAAAGCCTTCAGGTTTTCTTCCGCTTCGATGATGCTGACTCCACTCCTCTGCATCTGTTGATTGAGATGATTGAGAGCATCAAAGATATCGGCCATGTACGCGAAAAAATACTTCTGCCAAGGTTTTTGTTGCATATGCCTGCATAGAACACAGTGCGTAACAATGATGTGTGGTGCAGCAACTTTCACCAGCGCACCAAAACAAGAGTTTCGTCCCGGCATGGCTGAAGCTCCGTCCGAACAAATTGCAGAAACCATATTCCATGAAAGATCGTTGTATCTGAAGAAGTCATCCACAAGTTTCTTCACGTCGGCTGACTTCGTTGTTGTTGTAAGAGGCTTACAAAATAATAAATCTTCCTTTATCATGTCATCTTTCACATAGCGCACAAATACAACAAGCTAGCTTAGATTGAAAACATCGGTGGTCTCGTCCAGATGGAGGCTGAATTTTGCTGAGCTTGAAATCAGACCTACAACTACTTGAGCCAAGATATCATTGCTCATGTCATTCTGCTGCTGATGGTGTCACTTGAAAGAGGAATTTGGGACAACTTATTTTCAGCAGATTTTCCCAGCATGATATTGGCCATCTTCAATGCAGCTGGTTTTATGAGTATTTCACTAATGGTGTGAGGTTTTCCCTGCTTTGCGATCAGGTACGCAACTTCGTATGATGCTGTTAAGATCAGTTTGTCAATGGTTACAAAGCCGAGAACAAACAGAGTGGCCCTTTCATCGAATCCGGCTCTCTTCACCTTGAATTTAATAAGCGTTGTGTACTTGTGTTTCTCATCTCCATGCAGCTTTAGGAAGAGTTCCCTTAGTTTTGCCGGTGCTAGACTAGAATTGCTCAACTTGGCACTGCAAATCATGCATTGAGGACGCTGACTTCCATCACATTCCGTTGTGCACGTGAATCCATATTGTACGTATTCGTCCGACCACTTTCTTATTTTGCTTGACATAGTATGAAGGGATTGGAATATTAAAAAGGAAATCACAAATGACGGAACAATCACGACAGTCAGAAGTCGACTACTGAGCGCACCAATTTCCCTGCAGCACAGATATCAAGGCAAACGAGCAGCCAATGATGACCATGCTGAGCGTGGCATCATGAATCATATGAGTGGGGTGAACGGCAGGGCTGCCAGGTCGTGCCATGTGTGGCATTTTTTGCCATAAATTACGCAACAACTTTTAGAATTTGCCATAAATATGCGTCAATAGCCTTCAGTTTCTTATGGTGAAACATTGAAAATGCCATAAAAGTATTGTGTGAATGCCAAAAGTATATTAATGCACCTGGCAACCCTGGCGGAATGGACACACACCTTCGCCCAACCACTGAGTCTGACTCACCGAACCCCTGGGGTTCGATCGAACCACTGGTCTAGAGTCAGTATAGTTTTAAATAGTTGCCACTGGTCTCGAGTCAGTATAGTTTTAAATAGTTGCCACTGGTCTAGAGTCAGTATAGTTTTAAATAGTTGCCACTGGTCTAGAGTCAGTATAGTTTTAAATAGTTGCCACTGGTCTAGAGTCAGTATAGTTTTAAATAGTTGCCACTGGTCTAGAGTCAGTATAGTTTTAAATAGTTGCCACTGGTCTAGAGTCAGTATAGTTTTAAATAGTTGCCACTGGTCTAGAGTCAGTATAGTTTTAAATAGTTGCCACTGGTCTAGAGTCAGTATAGTTTTAAATAGTTGCCACTGGTCTAGAGTCAGTATAGTTTTAAATAGTTGCCACTGGTCTAGAGTCAGTATAGTTTTAAATAGTTGCCACTGGTCTAGAGTCAGTATAGTTTTAAATAGTTGCCACTGGTCTAGAGTCAGTATAGTTTTAAATAGTTGCCACTGGTCTAGAGTCAGTATAGTTTTAAATAGTTGCCACTGGTCTAGAGTCAGTATAGTTTTAAATAGTTGCCACTGGTCTAGAGTCAGTATAGTTTTAAATAGTTGCCACTGGTCTAGAGTCAGTATAGTTTTAAATAGTTGCCACTGGTCTAGAGTCAGTATAGTTTTAAATAGTTGCCACTGGTCTAGAGTCAGTATAGTTTTAAATAGTTGCCACTGGTCTAGAGTCAGTATAGTTTTAAATAGTTGCCACTGGTCTAGAGTCAGTATAGTTTTAAATAGTTGCCACTGGTCTAGAGTCAGTATAGTTTTAAATAGTTGCCACTGGTCTAGAGTCAGTATAGTTTTAAATAGTTGCCACTGGTCTAGAGTCAGTATAGTTTTAAATAGTTGCCACTGGTCTAGAGTCAGTATAGTTTTAAATAGTTGCCACTGGTCTAGAGTCAGTATAGTTTTAAATAGTTGCCACTGGTCTAGAGTCAGTATAGTTTTAAATAGTTGCCACTGGTCTAGAGTCAGTATAGTTTTAAATAGTTGCCACTGGTCTAGAGTCAGTATAGTTTTAAATAGTTGCCACTGGTCTAGAGTCAGTATAGTTTTAAATAGTTGCCACTGGTCTAGAGTCAGTATAGTTTTAAATAGTTGCCACTGGTCTAGAGTCAGTATAGTTTTAAATAGTTGCCACTGGTCTAGAGTCAGTATAGTTTTAAATAGTTGCCACTGGTCTAGAGTCAGTATAGTTTTAAATAGTTGCCACTGGTCTAGAGTCAGTATAGTTTTAAATAGTTGCCACTGGTCTAGAGTCAGTATAGTTTTAAATAGTTGCCACTGGTCTAGAGTCAGTATAGTTTTAAATAGTTGCCACTGGTCTAGAGTCAGTATAGTTTTAAATAGTTGCCACTGGTCTAGAGTCAGTATAGTTTTAAATAGTTGCCACTGGTCTAGAGTCAGTATAGTTTTAAATAGTTGCCACTGGTCTAGAGTCAGTATAGTTTTAAATAGTTGCCACTGGTCTAGAGTCAGTATAGTTTTAAATAGTTGCCACTGGTCTAGAGTCAGTATAGTTTTAAATAGTTGCCACTGGTCTAGAGTCAGTATAGTTTTAAATAGTTGCCACTGGTCTAGAGTCAGTATAGTTTTAAATAGTTGCCACTGGTCTAGAGTCAGTATAGTTTTAAATAGTTGCCACTGGTCTAGAGTCAGTATAGTTTTAAATAGTTGCCACTGGTCTAGAGTCAGTATAGTTTTAAATAGTTGCCACTGGTCTAGAGTCAGTATAGTTTTAAATAGTTGCCACTGGTCTAGAGTCAGTATAGTTTTAAATAGTTGCCACTGGTCTAGAGTCAGTATAGTTTTAAATAGTTGCCACTGGTCTAGAGTCAGTATAGTTTTAAATAGTTGCCACTGGTCTAGAGTCAGTATAGTTTTAAATAGTTGCCACTGGTCTAGAGTCAGTATAGTTTTAAATAGTTGCCACTGGTCTAGAGTCAGTATAGTTTTAAATAGTTGCCACTGGTCTAGAGTCAGTATAGTTTTAAATAGTTGCCACTGGTCTAGAGTCAGTATAGTTTTAAATAGTTGCCACTGGTCTAGAGTCAGTATAGTTTTAAATAGTTGCCACTGGTCTAGAGTCAGTGATATCTTAAATCTCAAACTAAATTGAGAGTAGGGTCTAGAGCAGTGGTTCTTAACCTTGTTGGAGGTACTAAACCCTGCAAGTTTCATACGTGCATTCACCGAACACTTCACAGTTGGAAAAATCAAATTATTTTTTTTTTTCAAATTCAAAACATAGAGAATATATTTTATTACTGCACACAATGAACCATGCATCAGTTGCAAATAAAATAACTGTGTTTTAATAAAAAAAAAACAACAAAACACGAATGTCACACAAAACTCAATGAATATTTACCGCAAATCAATGTGACTTTTGCTGTTGCCTTTTAGAGACAAGTTCAGAAATGCACGGCTTCACCTTGGCAAGGGCCACTCTCATATCATTTTCTCAACAAAGTCTGTTCCTTTTCTTCGTTTTTATGTCTACCATCCTCGAAAAGGATTTCTGGCAAAGATACGTTGTAACAAACGGTATGAGTATCTCAAGGGCTTTCTTAGCAATAAGAGGGTACGGTACGATTTGGTGACACCAAAACGTTGAGAGCGTTGTTGTTCTGAAGAGTTGCTGTTGAACCTGGCTCTGCTGACGTTCAATGATTTTGTTGAGGTACTCATCATTGACATCTGCTGTCGCAACACTAAACGTGAACGGCTGTCTCACCCATGCTGGATATGACTCTCTGGTGGGGAAGTATCCGTCGAGAGACTTTGTGAGCTCATCTAAGCGCATGGCAATTGCTTGCTTCAGTTCCCTGGCTACAGAAATGTCTCTGATTCCAAACTCATCTTCGATCTTACTTACACAGTCGTCCAGCAGGGAAAAGTTTGCAAAGTTATCATTCTCTGTTCGTCGTTTCCATGACGGAAACTTGTTTTGAAAAGCCTTCAGGTTTTCTTCCGCTTCGATGATGCTGACTCCACTCCTCTGCATCTGTTGATTGAGATGATCGAGAGCATCAAAGATATCGGCCATGTACGCCAAAAAATACTTCTGCCAGGTTTGGAGGCAAGGTTTTTGTTGCGCATGCCTGCATAGAACACAGTGCGTAACAATGATGTGTGGTGCAGCAACTTTCACCAGCGCACCAAAACAAGAGTTTCGTCCCGGCATGGCTGAAGCTCCGTCCGAACAAATTGCAGAAACCATATTCCATGAAAGATCGTTGTATCTGAAGAAGTCATCCACAAGTTTCTTCACGTCGGCTGACTTCGTTGTTGTTGTAAGAGGCTTACAAAATAATAAATCTTCCTTTATCATGTCATCTTTCACATAGCGCACAAATACAACAAGCTAGCTTAGATTGAAAACATCGGTGGTCTCGTCCAGATGGAGGCTGAATTTTGCTGAGCTTGAAATCAGACCTACAACTACTTGAGCCAAGATATCATTGCTCATGTCATTCTGCTGCTGATGGTGTCACTTGAAAGAGGAATTTGGGACAACTTATTTTCAGCAGATTTTCCCAGCATGATATTGGCCATCTTCAATGCAGCTGGTTTTATGAGTATTTCACTAATGGTGTGAGGTTTTCCCTGCTTTGCGATCAGGTACGCAACTTCGTATGATGCTGTTAAGATCAGTTTGTCAATGGTTACAAAGCCGAGAACAAACAGAGTGGCCCTTTCATCGAATCCGGCTCTCTTCACCTTGAATTTAATAAGCGTTGTGTACTTGTGTTTCTCATCTCCATGCAGCTTTAGGAAGAGTTCCCTTAGTTTTGCCGGTGCTAGACTAGAATTGCTCAACTTGGCACTGCAAATCATGCATTGAGGACGCTGACTTCCATCACATTCCGTTGTGCACGTGAATCCATATTGTACGTATTCGTCCAACCACTTTCCTATTTTGCTTGACATAGTATGAAGGGATTGGAATATTAAAAAGGAAATCACAAATGACGGAACAATCACGACAGTCAGAAGTCGACTACTGAGCGCACCAAGTTCCCTGCAGCAGGCACTCAACGGTCAGATCACTAGAGCAGCGCAGGGCTAGAACTAGGCACACAGAGAAGCTGATCACAGAGCTGCAGGCAGAACTATAACCAGCACTGGCAATGAGGCAAGGCTGCCTTTTAAACCAGTGCTGGCCAATAGTGGGAGAGAGAGAGAGAGAGAGAGCGCGCCAATGCAACTGATAGGCTAGCGTCATGGTAACCATGCAATACACCGGACGCTAGCCGCAGGGAAACAGAGAAAAGTGTCCCAAGCAACTAGACGCTACAAATAGGTGTAGTAGCAGCCGCGCACCAGCAGAGGGAGAGCACCGGGAGACGCCGCAGCCACGAGGAGAGGATCGCAGCAGGAGCGTGGGTCAGGTAAGCAGACGCTGCATAACATGCAGCTGGTTTTACGAGTATTTCACCAATGGTGTGTGGTTTTCCCTGCTTTGCAATCAGGTACACAACTTCGTATGATGCTGTTAAGATCAGTTTGTCAATGGGTACAAAGCCGAGAACAGGTAGAATGGCCCTTTCATCAAATCTGGCTCTCTTCACCTTGAATTCAATAAGCGTTATGTGCTTGTGTTTCCCATCTCCATGCAGCTTTAGGAAGTGTTCCCTTAGTTTTGCCGGTGCTAGACTAGAATAGCTCAACTTGGCATTGCTAATCATGCATTGAGGACGCTGACTTCCATCACATTCCGTTGTGCACGTGAATCCATATTGTACGTATTCGTCCAACCACTTTCCTATTTTGCTTGACATAGTATGAAGGGATTGGAATATTAAAAAGGAAATCACAAATGACGGAACAATCACGACAGTCAGAAGTCGACTACTGAGCGCACCAAGTTCCCTGCAGCACAGATATCAAGGCAAGCGAGCAGCCAATGATGACCATGCTGAGCGTGGCATCATGAATCATATGAGTGGGGTGAACGGCAGGGCTGCCAGGTCGTGCCGTATATGGCATTTTTTGCCATAAATTACGCAACAAATTTTAGAATTTGCCATAAATATTCATCAATAGCCTTCAGTTTCTTATGGTGAAACATTGAACATGCCATAACAGTATTGTGTGCATGCCAAAAGTATATTAATGCACCTGGCAACCCTGGCGGAATGGACACACACCTTCGCCGAACCACTGAGTCTGACTCACCGAACCCCTGGGGTTCGATCGAGCCACTGGTCTAGAGTCAGTATAGTTTTAAATAGTTGCCACTGGTCTAGAGTCAGTATAGTTTTAAATAGTTGGTCTTTCAGACCACATTTACGCAATCTACGTAAGAAAAAGATACATAGATTACATTAAAAAAAATAACTACGCATGCGCAGTAGTAACAATCGCTACACACCAGACGTATTTGTTATAGTCCGGTACTCTGAATACGGGCCCTATTTTCTAACACTGAATCTGGTCCATAGTGAGAGTAGAGGAGAGGCTTTAACACGACTGGATTAGAGGCACTGGGAGAGACCAGGCAGCTGCAGATGATCTTTTCTGTTCTTTTCCAGCGCTGGAATGGCCGGTGTTCTACACATATGTGGAACAGACTTTGTTCGCACATGTGAAGTGTGGGGATAGAATCGGTTTACAAAGATTTACTTAACTTGCATAACATCAAAACAATGATTTGGAACCATTGCTCATGATTGGATCCCCCCTTGAGGTCACAGCATATAAGGCATTAGTCGCTCAAACCTGGTCATTATGTTCTGTTTCCAGACTCAAGTTTTCCTCAGACAAACATGCGAAAAACAAGGAAAAAATGTAACTGGGAACATGATAAATTCTACTTGAACCAGCTGGTTAGGCTATAGAGAAGTTTCTTTTCATCTGTCTCTGTTTCGAATAGGAAACCTTTTTAGAATTTTTTTTTATGAATGGGTGAATGTACCGATCGGCATACTCATCCATTCATATTCATAAAGACCCACAGGACCCGCCACTGACAGCTCCAGAGAGGTGAGTAACCTCTCTGGGGACTTTTAGTGTTAGGAAGAGGGTTAGGCTCTTAGGAAGGGAGGGTTAGGGTTAGGGCCATAAAAGGGGAGGGTTAGGGTTAGGCTATAGAGAAGGGAGTATTAGGGTCAGGCTAGGGAGAAGGGAGGGTTAGGGTCAGGCTGTGGGGAAGGGAATTTTAGGGTCATGGTAATGGAAAGGAAGGATTAGAGTTAAAAATAGGGGAAGGGTTGGGGTTAGTTTTTATCCTTACCTATTGGAGCACCGTGTTCAGTGCTCCAGGGATTGATAGCTATGCCTCATCGAGGTATAACCAATCGATATCCCAGCCAGTTCAAAACTGGCTGGGAGAGAATGGCTCAATCGAAATAGGGCCGTTCTTAGCGGGGCCCACACCCATTTAAAACACACATTAAGCACAAGCTCTATCTTAATGATTTCATTGCATTTAAAATTCAGATTTATTTTTTGAATGAACAATTTGTTACTGGATATAGTGTTAAGCTGTCCACACTCTGGGAAATTCAGGGGTGAGCGTAGACCAGTTGTACGAGATTTTCTACTGCTCATGCTCAGAACTGAGGGCCACACAGCGAAGGCTGATTCAGATCTGAGCACAACTCAAACAGCAGCAGATTGCACTCTAAGGGGCGTGTGAGGGAAGGAGTGAAGGGTCGAAGTTCACGTACAATAAGTGCATACCCAATGAGGCATAGCAATCGATCCACGGAGCAAGAAAAGGTCCGTGGTGCGAGAAGTAGTCAAAAAATAGTCTCCCCCACTCCATTCCCTAATT
>WWET01001948.1:122084-141582 GCA_011038615.1 Limnodynastes dumerilii | reverse complement strand
TAATTCTAACCCTACCCCTCCCCTCTCACTACCCTAACCCTAATCCTCCTTTCCTGAAAGTATGCCCCTACCCCCCCCTCCCCTGCAGCCTGACCCTAACCCTCCCTCCCCTGCAGCCTGACCCTAACCCTCCCTTCCCCGCACAAATAATTTACTCACCTGTCCCTGGTCCGGCGAGCAGCGGCGGAGGGATATCGCAGTGTGGCGGAGGGGGAATGCCCATACTGTATATTAGTAGCCTGTATTCAGCTCATTTGCATTAAAAGTCTTGCCCCTCTTGCCAAGCATGCGGAACTCATTCCATACTAAAGCCTTCATCAGTCCTAAGTCAGCCGTCCGTGTATGTGAATCAGTCGGCCATGATTGCCGTGCGTATGTTTGGGTTCTGGGCATGCACAGTAGATCCGCTCAATAATTAGGAAGGATTTTCTTCACTTACTTAAGTGTGAATACGCTCCAGAGATAGGGAGGAAGAGGAGGAGAGACCTATCTGTTTTCTTTTTATTTCTTCTCTTTCTTACTTTCAAAGAGGGCTCCAATCGGTAGGAGTCCCCGCTACGATAGGTCACTTTCCGAACTAGAGACAAACAAAGGTTCATTTTCAACTGTCCCTATTTCGTATAGCTACCATTGTAGATGTTTTTTTCTAAATGGGTGAGTATACAGATGGGCATACTCACTCATTCATTTTCGGAAGCACCGCCAGGCCCACTGCAGACCTGCTGCATGAGAGGTAAGTAACGACTCCAGGGACTTTTAGTGTTAGGGGGAGGGTTAGGGAACGGGTTGGGGATACTTACCATATGGAGCACCTAATCGGAGGGTGCAGAGATAGAAGAGGAAAAGGATAGAGGGAAAAGTGGATTAAAGAGGAAGAGCGACCGAGAGAGGGGGCAAAGGGAGAGGGAGAGAAAGAAGAAATGAGTGAGTAGGGGGGAGAGACAGAGGCCCTGAATCACACATACATCATGGGTCAATACAGAGAACTTTCAAAGGAACTTTTTACCCCAAGAACTGTACACAGGACACGAGGGCACCCACTAAGGTTAGAGGAAAAGAAGTTTCACAACCAGCAAAGGAAAGGCTTCTTCACAGTAAGGGCAGTCAGGGTATGGAGTCACTGCCAGGGAAGGGTTCGCTGTGCTGTGGTAAGGGTTAACCATGACCCAGGAGTAAGATTGAGTCTGTATCCAAGTGGGTTAAAGGACTTTGGGTAAGAGTTACTAAACTCCGGAAAATAAAAAAAATAGAGATGTGGCTCATAGCAACCAATGAGAATCCAGCTCTCACTTTCCTTTTATATATTAAAGAATGTAAGCTCTAAACTGATTGGTTTCTCTGAGGAACATCTCCATTTTTACCTTTTTCACAATATAGTAATCTAGCCCTTGGTCCTTCAAGCCACTTGGTTTTAGCCTATTCTTATGGTTATATCACATGGGGGCAGATCTAGACCTACGGCCTCCGCACTAGTTACGGCGGCCGTATGCGTAAGAACGGCATTTCTGCCGTTCTGCGCATGCGCCAGGCAGATGTTGCCCGGCGTAATCTATGATTCAGGGATCCCTGAATCGGGAGTCCGTAACTACAACGTAACTATGGACAACTACGTTGTAGTTACGGAAGGTAGGCGGAGGAAAATTAGGCAGGGAGGGCTGGGTTAGGCACTTAAAACTCTGTGGCCGGCGCAATTACCCACTGTTACGCCGGCTGAAGTTAAGGTAGCCTTCAGCCAGCATAACAGTGGGTTATTACGCCGGCCACAGGGGGAGTGCACCAGAGCTACGGCCAGTGGGCCAGTGTAGCTCTGGATCATGCCCGTGGTCAACATGCCAGCAAAGGTCCTTTAGACCACTCTGTGTTAAAATCTGTGAATGGTTACACAGAGGTATTGAAATGTGATATTACTGTGCTTGTGAAGCACATTTAGTAGATATTAATACTTATTTCATGTTTTTGCTTGAATTAATAAATAGCTTAACGTGTTTCTAGTTTGTTCACAGGGTGTAATCTATATTATGTCCACTAGAGGGCATTGTGGATCACTGATAACTGGCTAAAAAAATTTGTGTTACTTTTTGTCACGAGTGAATATAAGTAAATCTTATAGTATTTTCTGTGATTCATTTAAGTATCATTTTATAATGTCTCTATCACATTATTTTGAGTGACACCCAATTAAAGTTCACAATATTATGTTTATAAACAATACATACCTAGTAAATGCTTAACACACTTAAAATGTAGAAGTATATGATTTTCTGCTGTATTTAGCCGCTGCATCCCTTTTAGGGGTCCAGCAGTAGTCACCAAGCATACTTGGATTCCACTTACCCTGGTGTTGCTTTTCCTTTATGGAAATATCCTGGTGGAACCATTTATCATGTTCGTTGCTGACTGCCCCAAGATTGGCAGTGAAGGAATCTAGGTCCTAGTCGATGGAATAGACTTTTAAAGGCATATTACGCCCCATGGTCTTGTAAGATTGTCCTTTATTTCTTTATAGTTCTCTGCCTTATGTTTTTTAATGTTCTACAAAGATCCCCTCTTTCATTTCTGTGGGCTGTATTCAGAGATCCGTCCAGCGATCGGGACGCAAATATACGCACGGACATAGCAAGTTACACCCACCAAAACCCCAGTCACTCCCCTTGCTAAATCCGTGCCCATGGGGACTTCCGCCTCCATAGACCAGCCCTAACTTTCCATGGTCATTTCCGTTCATATGTGTCCTCCGTCAGTGCGTATCTTTGTAATCGCGCCCGCTTCCCTTCATTTAAATGCCTCTCCCCGCCCATTTCTATGTAAATTCCTCCGTGCATATTTTTCCGTCGGAGTTCCGTGCGGAATTTCCCAATTCACAAGTCCGTCCGTTAGGCACTTCCGCGCGTATCCTCTACGTTAACTGTGTAAAAAAGGTTACTACACATGCGCAGTTTAAACGTACTTAAAAATACACGGGAGTCGGCGAAAATGCGGTTCTCTGAATACGGCCCTGTGTCGCTGATTCTCAGAAATGTTTCCTAAATTTGTAAATCCAAGGCCACTTCGATTCATTTCTTTTAATAATGTCTTTTTTTTATAAGATCAAGCTTTATATGGAGTAGATGTAGCTATACTTTTTTAAGGAGTGGTATACTGACAACATTCTTCTTTCTTGGGGTTGGTGATGTTCGCTTTGATATCCTTAAAACCATCATGCCCATGTCAAAAAACACATGCATTTGTTTGAAGAGATTCCAGCCTTTCAATATGGAGACTAAGGGGCTGATTCAGAGTTGCGCTTCCACCTATTTTAAGGGTGCAAGTGTAGACCTGAGCAATATCATGAATTGCAAGAGGAGGCAGATTTAAATTGTAAAACCAGAATTCAAATTAAGAGGTGAAGTTTCTTAGCTCAAGATAGAATAAACATAAAGCTATGCAGTGTGTGAGTTCTATGTGTAAAAGTAAAGTATTTTCCCTGCATGCAAAAGATTTTAAATTAACACCCCTTATTTAGAAAAATGGTTTAGCCAAGCTGTACACTTGCACCTTAAAAAAAGGTGTAAGTGCATCTCTGAATCAGCCCCTAAAAGTTCTGCTTGTCTTTTAGATAGGTTCAAATTTCGGACAAGGTCATTACTATCTCTTTGGGTAAGTAAATGTGGTTAAGAAGACAAACAGGAAGAGTTTCGGATCAAGCCTTAGTTTGACATTTCTGGAGGCTTGGACACAGGAAATTCTTCATTATGAGACTTATGTAGACCAACCCATGAGGAGCCCTGCATACAGGTGAAACTCGAAAAATTAGAATGTCGTTCAAAAGTTCATTTATTTCAGTAATTCAACTTAAAAGGTGAAACGAATATATTATATAGACTCATTACATGCAAAGTGAGATATTTCAAGCCTTTATTTGTATCAATTTTTATGATTATGGCTTACAGCTTATGAAAATCCCCAAATCAAAATTTCACAAAATTAGAATAATGGGCTGTATGCAGAGCTCATTAAAGACCGCGTATATGCAATCTACATTGCAAGAATCGTAGATTACATTACAAAATTACTGCGCATGTGCAGTAGCACTTTTCTGAAAACTCCGGCCGCAAATGCAATGCGGCTGGAGCTCTGCATACGGCACAATGTGACAAGGTTCAATATTGTCGGCTCAAAGTGTCACACTCTAATCAGCAAATTATTCCAAAACACCTGCAGAGGGTTCCTGAGCCTTTAAATGGTCTCTCAGTCTGGATCAGTAGAATTCACTATCATGGGGAAGATGCTGACCTGACAGTTGTGCAGAAAAGCATCATTGACACCCTCCACAAGGAGGGAAAGCCTCAAAAGGAAATTGCAAAAGAAGTTGAATGTTCTCAAAGTGCTGAATCAAAGTACATTAATAGAAAGTTAAGTGGAAGGGCAAAGATGCACAAGCAGCAGGGATGACCGCAGCCTGGAGAGGATTGTCAAGAAAAGGCCATTCAGAAAATATCTAAGTCTTCAGAGAGAGATTGCAGATTGTAGTTAAGGTTGGAATAAGCACAGAGGATAGGCATCGACTGACTTGTGAGTGTACAGGATCAAGAAGACAGGTAGTAGAGTAGGAAGAGGAGAATAGAGCAGATACTTCCTCTTCATTTGTGAGATGGAATGAGGACATAGTGCCAGAGGATGGAGAAAGGCTGTTGGACAGTTTGTTGAGAAGTGGGAGGATAATTCATGTCTTATGTTGTCAATCTTGTCCTTATAGTACATTGCAAGATCTTGGCCATTGATGGAGGTTGGTGGATTATGCACAGGAGGGTTCAGTAGGGAATTAAATGTACAAATGAGGCTTTTGGGGTTAGAAGCCTGAGTAGAAATAAGAGCTTGAAAGTAGGATTGTTTGGCATTATCCAGGGCAGTTCTATAAGTGTGATAGGTGTTTGCATAAGTCAGAAATTCATCGGGCAGACGATATTTGCGCCAAGGAAATTCTGCTTTGCGGGAGAGTTTGTTAAGGTTACGTGTGTCATTGGCATGCCATGGCTGACATCTGAGTCGCTGTGGTACATGAGGTGTAGCTGGAGCAACTTGGTCAAGGATATCTGCTAGCGTTTGGTTTAGGTGAGAAACTGCTACATCGGGAGAATGGAAATTAGGGACGGGAGATAGAAGTTGCCGCACAGATTGAGACAGTTGGTTAAAATTAATGGCATTAAGATTTCTTCGGGTGTGAGTAGGTGTTGCAAAATTATATAGTATAGAGTTAGAATTGGTGTGGAAGAGTTTGCAGGTGATAAGGTGATGGCCCAAGAGAGGGTGAGGAGAGTTATTGAGATCAGTGACTGAGCATAGCTTAGAGAATACAAGATCAATGCAATTACCATCCTTATGTGTAGAAGAATCAATCCATTGGGAGATGCCAAGAGATGAGATAAGAGAGAAAAGCTTAGAGGCAATAGGAGAAGGAGGATCATTAATGGGAATGTTGATAACATAAGCTAAGTGCAAGCCTAAATTCCGTATATGTCCCTCGCATATACTGCGCTTTCAAGCCCTGAACCCTACCTTAACTCTTGCGCTGAAGCCCGTGATTAAAGGACTCGTTTGTAATAGGAGACGGTATGTAAGGCCTTAGACAAGCCCTTACTTTATGATTTAAATACCTCCCCCCAGGGTTTCCATTGAGGGGGGGGGCACAGCCTGGACTACTGTCCCTGGCCCGCAGCTGCTGGGGGCCCGCGATCATTACAGGGCCAATGCGCCAATTTTCCTTTGCACCGGCCAGATGGTAATGCAGGTCTGCAGAGCCCCGCCCATGTCAACGGTGATATCACATAGAGGCGGGTCCCCACTGGTGTCCTGGGCCTCACAAATTCTGAAGGTGGCCCTGCCTCCCCCCACTCACCATGTATGCATTACAGGTCGTCACACCCCATAGTCAGGATGAGTTACTGTGCGTAATTCAGAATCACTCACAGGGCCAGATTTACTAAGCTGCGGGTTTGGAAAAGTGAAGATGTTGCCCATAGCAACCAATCAGATTTTAGCTGACATTCTCTAGTATGTAAAAAGAAAGCAAGAGCTAGAATCTGATTGGTTGTTATGGGCAACATCTCCACTTTTCCAGACTCGCAGCTTAGTAAATCTGGCCCTCAGCGCATTCCGATGCATAATTTGCACACATTGAGTACTTACGCACATGAATGAGTATGTGGCTTGCCTTACGCCAAGAAGACATGGGGCCAGGTCACTTAGAGCACTGTATATATAAACACTTGTTATTTGAAAAGTAACCACTAGGGTGCAGCGTGAGCTCAAATTTAATCCTGGTTTCGTTTTCACATCTAAATTTATGCTATAAAAAGTACATTCATTCATCCCTGTTTTGCTCGAAGCCTCTGGGCTGCTTTGATGCAGTTGTGTGTTTAATCTGTGTTTGTTTTATAGAGTTATGTTGCCAGGAGCCCAGAAAAAAAATGACTGCTCAGTGCTATGCCAGCAATCAGAAATACACAAGAGTAATATTATGCTTCTCAGAGGAGACCTAGGACCTCAGGCACACTACATAACATCAACTCCCACTCCTCAAAACTCCAGATTCTAGAAGAGCATACAGTGAGTATATTGCAGTCAACACTACTGCATTGATCTAGCGCCATCTATAGTCATCTTTATATCAACTGCATCCTGACCTCTAATGACACAGGATATGAGGAGAGGTCATCCATATATGTTGGTCTGGAGCAGTTATGGACAATAGGTGGCCTAAAAAGTTCAACCTTGTGTCTTTTAATTGATGATAAACTGCTTACATGTCCCTAGCTACTGACAAAAGTCTCTGATAGTTGGGGACATCTTATAGTAGACACACTTTTCCCCACAGTCCTACGCCAATAATAATGGACAGCGAATTCAGATATGTGATCCTTACAGGTTTAGATCTCAGAATAAAGTATCCTTCAGCTTTACATTAACTGGATAGTTATTCAATGTTATGAATCTAGTGCCTGGATGTGGCATTGAGAGAGCCTTCCTTAGGTCTTTAGTATTGTTTACAGCTAGGTTTCCTGGCAAGATACACATAAGTTTTGTCTAACGTTGTGTACTAATTTGAAGAACATTCTCTTGAGACATTAACTCACAAATTAAAACTTTATCTGATACAAATAACGGTTTAGGATAAAACTTAAATAACCCCACAGATTTATCACATCTGAAACAAATATTAGAAAACCATAGAATTAAAAAGGTAAACGTAAAATCTAGTGAGCGCCAAAACCGCTTACCTCTTTGGAGATCAATTACTCTAATTTTACCTGGCAAGATGTCCATCATGGTAACTACCCTTCAATGTGATCAGGGCAATGGTTCATGTAGAACAATAAAGTAGCAAGTAAAAGTAATAGTAGTGTGTAATTCTTCTTTTTATGTTAGCATATACAAACACTTTCCATTAAAGAGGAAAAAAGAAAAATAATTTACAGTTGCACTACCCAAGAATTTATTTAAAACCAAATTGGGGGAACCTTGATGAAGGTTTGCGAAACGCGCGTCAGGACCTGAACTATTGCTGGAGTTGCCGTGTGCGCTGGGACCTGCTTCTTAACCATCATTATTGTGAGCTATCCTTGTATTTAGTGTGATAGAGTAGGGATGAGTGTGGGTCCCCGAAGCGAAGGCCCTGTTTTGATAGCGCCGTTTGCTCTCTGACAGTTCGTAACTGGCTGAGATATCGATTGCTTTTGCCTCGATGAGGCATAGCAATCGATCCCCGGAGCACCGGACACAGTGCTCCGAACGGAAAGCAACCCCACTTCCTAACCCTAAGTCACCCCCCCCACAGCCTAACCCTAAGTCCTTCCCCCGCAGCCTAACCCTAAGTCTCCTCCCTCTCAGCCTAACTCTAAGTCTCCCCCCCCGCACCTTAACCCTAAGTCTCCACCCTGCAGCCTAGCCCTAAGTCTCCCCCCACCCGCAGCCTAATCCTAAACTCCACCAGCAAAAAAAAAGGAAAGCAACTTTCGGCTGTCCCTATTTCGCAATGTGAAACATCGCAGCAGGGACTCGCAACGAGTAGGGATAAATACTTGCCCATGATGGGCGAAGTACAGTCATGACCTGTCTCTTTCCATTTAGGGCCATCCTACGGATCTTGGAATAGGTTTTATTAGGTTTATTAATAGGTTTCATTGTAATATATGATAATGCTGTTGAACTTCTTTTAAAACCTATTTGCTATAAAATTTATTGCGCTTTAAAGATGGATTTTATATCTATATCTTCGATGGAAAGTTGTCCTTTATGTTTTTAATAAACTTTGGTTATTAATTGAGAAATTATAGTTATTTGGTTTTAAAATGTTACTTGGGTAATGCATCTGTGAATGATTTTTCTTTTTTCCTCGTTAATGGAAAGTCTCTGTATATGCTTGTAATTAATGAAATCTTGATGGTAGCACCCCTGTATCTTTATATATAATACTTAAACTTCTTTCTTTGATTTCTTTTTATGTTACTCTGGTATGTTTACAAAGATGTGGATTTTTTGTGGAGGAAGAACGCTCAAATGTAAGATACACGTCCTTGCTCTTGCATATTGGATGCAGCTGCTTTAGATATGCATATTTATGGTCAAAGGGCCTGATCCAGAGCTACGGCCGCCGTTGCTAGTACGGCGATCCGAGTAAGACTCATCTCTAAATAGCCTAAGAAAAGTACCTGTCTCCAAAAATATTTGATAACATTGGGGTAGATCCAGAACTATGTGTGCCGATACGTTTATTCGCGGAGCGTATTTTCGTGTGCGTAAATTCATTACACTCCCCTCGGCGCACCCCTTGCACGGACGTATTTTGTCAAGATACGCTGCCCAAACCCTACCTTAACTTTTTCACACGTAACAGAGTACGTCCGCTAACGCACGTACTGACTACGTGAAAGTACACAGGTTAGCACGCCCATACTGTACACTTTAAATACCACCCCCGCCTCCTTCACGTATTGCAGACATATTTTGGACTAACGTAAATTTGGCACGCCCACACGTGAGTATTTAAGTGAGACATACGTGAATCACCCATACGTTGAAAATTACGCTACGTGAATGTGCATATTTTCTAAGGTGTGCATGCGCAGTGCGTTCAAATCTGCGAATTTACGTCTCCGCCACGCGTAAAATCGCGGGGAAGCGTAGTTCTGGATCAGGCCCATTGAGCCTGATTAACACTTAAGAAGCTAATGCTAATGCTTCTAACCAGTTGGGTACGTAGATTGCAGTAATTTAAGTAGAGAGAGGCGGCATGATGCCGTCTCATGGTATGCTTAGGAAGAAGTGGGAGGGGGGAGGGATTTATAGTGGGGGGGGCAGGGAGAGGCAATGGACATTGAACGGTTAGATAAGGTAGCCCTATGGCACTCGTAAGGGGGTCGCGTTAGGGGCTGGAAGATTAAGTTAGGTGTGGATTTGTCCGCACCTAACTCACCCTTAACTGTGAATGCGGTCCTTTGATGGGTGATTCTACACTTGGTGTTTGTAGAGATGTGGATGGTGGCATCACTGCGTTGACCAGGCTTAGTTTTCGGTCTGTAATAATAGAACCAATGACTCGGTGTGGAGTCAGGATCAGAGTCCATTGGCTGGAAAGAAGAAAGGTCCAGAGGGTAGTATAGATCAGTCAATGGCATTTGATTGGTAGCCAGTCAGGTAAAAGTGTAGTACTTAAGGGTGAGGCAAAATATGCAGACTACCGGACGGATAACATACGTTTTTTTACTACTGCGCATGCGTAGTAAATTTTTTACGTTATCTACGTATCTTTTTCTTACTTAGATTGCGTATATGCGGTCTTAAAGACCAAGGGGTAGATCCAGAACTACGTGTGCAATATGTTTCCACACGTAACGTATTTTCGCATGCGTTATGATCTATACACTCCCCTAGGCACACCCCTTGAATGTACGTAATTCACTGAGTTCCGCTTCCCAAACCCTACCTTAACTTTTTTTCGTGTAACAGTGTACGTCCGCCCACACTGTACACTTTACATACAAACCTCCACCTACTTCACGTAAAACGAACGTATTGTTGACTCACGTAACTTTGGCACGTCCACACGTAAGTATTTATGTGACAATTACGTGAATGGGCCATACGTTCACAATTACGCTACGCTAATGAGCGTATTTTCTATGGTGCGCATGGGCAGTACTTAGAAATAGCCGATTTTACGTCTCCGCCACGCCTAAATTCGCTCCGATGCGTTGTTCTGGATCAGGCCCCAAGTCAGTAACAATACACAGTAGGCAATAGGAAATGCAGCAAGACTAAACTACTGGAAGGAAGGACAATAATCTAGCAAGGAGGAAGCGAGAGGGTGGGGTTTATATAAGCCAGGGGGGAGGAGCTAGAAAACCAGGGAATAACTAAAGGCTGGAAACATAAAGAATATAAAGCACAGTTGCACGGGATGTCCAGGAGACTCCCAAAATTTGGCCAGTTCTCCTGGTATTCCGAGAGAACCGGCAAATCTCCGGCAAGGGACTTGAGGCCCTTGGTTTCATGAAAACCACAGCCTCAAGTCCTGCCCCTCTGTCTGGCAACACTAATTTACTAATGTTGCTAGGGACAGGGAGGGACTTGATGATCTAGCCCCACCCCCATCCCTTTGAAACCACAAAAGGGGTTATTGATAGGCAAGGGGCGGGACTTAAAGACACAATTTGCATAAATCGCGGAGGGAAACCTTTAAAAGTCGGCAACCCTGATATAAAGAGCTGCTCAGCAGCCAGAATAGCTCAGTCAGATGGGGAGCAAACCTCAGGGGCTAAGTTCCTGAGTTTGAATCCCGGCAACCACACTGAGATGCTGGAATAAGGGCAGGTAGCCATTAATGGGTTCTTGGTGAGGGTGGTCAATACACATTAGTTCCCTAAGTGTCCCACAACCCTTAATAATAGATAGCAAAGCATGATGGAACTATGAAGTACAACAACAGCTGCAGAGCCACAGGTTGGAGCAGCCTGGTACAGAATTTAAATAGTATAATCTTATTGGGCTGGATCCAGACTTAAGTAAGTGCTTGAAATTAGTTACTCCTGGGCTAAACCATGTTGATTGCAGGGGGAGCCAAGTTAATTGTATTCTTTGCATGCAGGGATATATCTTTGAATTGGTTACTGTACACATATACTGACCAGCGTTACTATCACACTGTTATTTAGACTTGGGATAGGAAACATCACCTCTCACCTCTAATACTGTTTGCAACAGATGAAATATGTAACTCATTTCAAGCACTTACTTAAGTCTGGATCCAGCCCATTGTTCCCTGTCTTTGGTCATTTGTCCTATCAGACTTGCGTTCCACCACAAACCATTAACCTTCCAGTAGGACCGGACACTAAAGGAACATGCAATGTCCACACAGCTGTTTTCCCCTGATTGCAGATTTAAGGATCTATGGTGCTGCAGTGTTTTAATGAAACATGGTTGGAAACTTCCACCACTCCCCAGCTGATGGGTTGGGTCACCGACTTTTCTCACATCTGAGCACAGACGATATCTAAAACCACTTTTGCATCACAGCAAAAATTTATCTGAATGCCTCGGGTTAAAAGGGAGTTCTTGTTACATGTGATTAGTCTCAGATCATCTGATTGTCAGAATGAAGTTTATCTCCCTCTCCGTAGTAGCCTTGGGTATGGTTTGTATTATCAGAATTTAGATGAGGTAATTATGCATCTAATGCGGGAAGTTCCGTGTGTATTTTTAGGATCAGATTAACTGCGCATATGTAGTAACTAAATTTACGCTATCTACGTTGATTATACACACGGAAGTCCATTAAGCACGGACTTGTGAATCGCTCATGTGAAAATACATAGGGAGGGGGGTGGTTCTAATCCATCTGGAGACAGATACATGAAAGTGGGTGGGGGCAGGCATTTAAATGACCGTGTGAGGGCGGGGTTAGTTAGATAAGCACGTACGGAAGTATTATATGCACGGAAATGCATACTTAAAGATAAGGGTGGTCAAGGCACTCGCAAAATCAAGGACAACCTGTCGGTGTGAGGGGGGTGTCCTGGGTGTTGCCTTGCAATGTCCGTGCGTATAATTGCGAACCTTTCACTGACAGATCTCTGAATACGGTCCCCTAACCGCAGCCTAACTCTAACCCTAATTGCAGCCTAACCCTAATCGCAGCCTAACTGTAACTCTAATTGCAACCTAACCCTAACCGCAGCCTAACCTTAACTTCAGTAAAACTTTAACCGCAGCCTATCATGGGAGAGGCAATTTCTTTTCGATTTATAATTTTGATTTAAAAGGTATCCCACGCAGTTTTTCATATAATTGCCTTGGTGATTTTGGCTGAGCACAATGTAGAGTTGACACAGATGGGGAAAGCTTTATGGATAAACAGCATGAGCACGAGAGGTCGGGAACAGTATGACATTTATCTAGTAATTGACAGGTTGTTGGATGTGGTTTGCTGGAACGATGATCTAAATTCTGACAGTGAACATGCCGACAGTAAATCCTGGCATTCGTTACGGCAACTCCTGTCCAATCGAATATTGTAATGCTGGCATGTTAAATTTTAACACTGGACCGGATTCACACTTAATAATGTACCTAAATATATACGCAGGCCATGTATGTATGTTGACTTTTTTGCAATTTGCGCATGCGCCATCCAAATGTTACGCACAGAAACCAGTTACGCAAGGAGTTCAACTCTGTGCCTAATGAGATCCGTAAGAAGGGCCGTGCCAGTACTCCGTAAGTAAAAATTTCAGACCCTCCAACATGACCCATTCCATTAGGTACAATGTAATCCATTCCTGAGCTTCCAACTGTCACAACTGAAATTTAAAAAACGATTTTCCTCTTTAACAAAGGAGGTTACCATAGTAACTGACAGTTGGAACCTGAGGAGCAGAGTATTTTGTACCTAATGGAATGGGTCATGTTGGAGGGTATGGAATTTAAGAAAAGTGGGTGGGGGGAGGCATTTAAATAGGGCAGTATGGGCTGGGATTGCAAAGTACGCAAATACTTTAGCAACATCCGCATAGAGAGTTAAGGCAGCCCTATGGAGGCGGATGTCAGTAAAGATCGGTAAGAACGTGGGGAGTTATGGGAGTGCGCTTGAAACTTCCGTGCATAGTTTTGCGAATCCGCACGTACTTATTTCCATCTTATCTGTGGATCAGACGCACTAATCCTAACCCTAAACTTAAGCCTAATCACTAACCGGTGAGGCAGAGCAGAGCTCAGTGCGCGGGTACAGCAGTCAGAGCGGGAATAGCAGTTGACGTTCGCCCTTTTGGCAGTGTCCCTGTGGTGAAGTATAAATGATACAGGGCACATTATGATGTTGGCTGTATCCCTTTCAATATAGTTATTGGCCCAGATCCAGAACAACACTTGTGCGCGAATTTACGCGTGGCGGAGACGTAAAATCGCCTTTTGGTAAGTACTGCGCATGGGCACCATAGAAAATACGCACAGTAACGTAGCGTAATTGTGAACGTATGGGCCATTCACGTATGTGTCACGTAAATACTTACGTGTGGGCGTGCCAATTTTACGTGCGTTCAAAA
Source organism: Limnodynastes dumerilii (assembly GCA_011038615.1). Taxonomy (NCBI): domain Eukaryota; kingdom Metazoa; phylum Chordata; class Amphibia; order Anura; family Limnodynastidae; genus Limnodynastes; species Limnodynastes dumerilii. The sequence continues at coordinate 128,005 of WWET01001948.1, read as the reverse complement.
TACGTCTGAAATACGTGAAGTAGGCGGGGGGTGGTATTTAAAGTGTACAGTATGGGCGTGCTTAGCTGCGTAAATACGTGTTGCCCATACGTACGTTTAGCAAAAGTTAAGGTAGGGTTTGGAAAGCGTATCTTGACAAAATACGTACGTTCAAGGGGTGTTACTAGGGGAGTGTATAGAATATGCGCACACGAAAATACGCTACGCGAATAAACGTACGGCAAACGTAGTTCTGGATCTACCCCATTGCCAGAATGACAACAACGACCCAGTTAGTATATAACGAAATCACATTATATAGTGCTTTACGATTTTAAATGATCATTATAAAACAAGGCCAGTAAAAAGTCGATACTCACAAGCTTACCTGATCCAGAACTAACAATGACATGTGATTTACCTTTGCATGCGCAGTGTATGCAATTCCACATCGGAAAGCCGCCAACGAACGCTGCATCCTGTGCAGAATTCAACTACCGCCAACGGTGCACGACCACACACCATGAGCACGACATATGCATGGGGATTGGGCAGAGGTATGCTAATCATACAGTAGGGGCTTGGCTAAGCCCTTACGTACGATTCAGTGTTACGCACGGATTGTGCGGGAATACTTAAGTTAGGGTCCTGGGAACGTAAATCTCATCCACACATAGGGGTACAAGGGGAGTGCCCTGTTCTTCTATGAGTGGAAGGGTGTTGGTCGCGAACAGCCCTATTTCGATAGGGATGTTCTCTCCCAGCCAGTTCTGGCTGGGAAATCGATTGGTTCTGCCTCGAAAAGTCAAAGCAATCAATCCCCGGTGCTCTGAATGGTAAGTATCCCCAACCCTTTCCCAAATCCTTACCCTCACCCTCCCTTCTTAGCAGCCTGACCCTAATCCTAACCCTCCCCTTCCACATCCTTTATCTTAACCGTCCCCTTCCATGGCCTTTACCCTAACCCTCCCCTTCCATGGCCCTAACCCTCCCTTCCCCGCAGCCTGACCCTAATGCTAACCCTCCCCTTCCATGGTCCTAACCCTCCCCTTCCACGGCCCTAACTCACCCTTCATTGCAGCCTAACCCTAACCCTCCCCTTCCATGGCCCTAACCCTAATCTCACTTCCCCAGAGCATAACCCTAACCCTCCCCCTAACACTAAAAGTCCCCGGAGAGGTTACTCATCTCGCCTGCAGCGGGTCTGCGGCGCTTCCGAAAATGAACGGATGAGTAGGCCAATCGGAATCCGCACATAGTTTCAGATCCGGTCGTATATGTTATCAGCTGTAAGAGGAACCTTAGCTCATAAGGCAAGGTCGTTGTGACCTATATGCCCCTATGTCTCCTTGTAAATGTCATCTCTATCTGAAATCAGCTCCTCATCACCATCTGTAGATGAATTATGATAGACTTGCATACAGTCAACAGTCCTCGCATCTTCTTTTGAATGCAAGAGGTTTCGTGCTCATGTCATTCAGAGTTCACTGTTCTTCAAGTGTCATTTAGTGTGCATTTAGCTATAGCTGTCCGTTGGTTCCTATGGAAGAAAAAAGTATCTTGATTTAAACAGAAAGAGTCATAATAGCAACCAAAAAAAATAGACAATCTCAGTTTGGTTTAATCTCAAAGGAACAATACACTGTGGAATGCCTAACGAGTTCCCTGAACCCAGTTACTCTTCTACTCATTCAGATTGGTGCAATTAATGAATTATTAACAGAAGATTTTATATTTAAACAACAAGCAATATGAAAGGATATCTAGCGCTTTCCAACAGCTGCAGGATCTGCCGTGTTAGGAAACTCTCACTCCTAAAAAACAGAATTCAAATAAACATAAAAACAGCTGATCCAGCACTCCTGTTCCTGCCAATATGGGGAGTTATACAAATATGGGGCCAGATTCAGACCCCTGTACGTTTGGCTTACTTACTCAAGCCTCCGGGGCATGCAAGCACCAGATATGGTAACGGACCTCCAGGGGTATGGAATGGGGATTCACTTGACAGAGCGGCCCATAAGTCAGGTGGGCGCAGGGAAACTTGTACATTTTACAGTGTGGGCTTGTTTTAATCAGCAATAGTACAGACCGCTGATGCGGACGGGACACTTATGCTGTTTTCATATTGCAGTCCCGGTAATAACTAGGGTTTTTCAACCCAGGTTATATGTGGTGTTTTAAGAAAAACCCGTTATGTCCAATGTAGTCCTGGGAAATTCTGTCCTGGGTCTGCCCTGACATTGAGAAGGGGCTGCACATGGCTCCTGGGGGGAGGGACTTGTTTACTGTTGCATAGCAACAGTAACAAAGCCCTCCAATCGGGTGTATTAGGTGAGACCTGGGTTGAAAAACCTGGATCAGCACCTTTGACATTGCCACTTACCGAGATCTGACACAGGAAAAACCCTTCTTTTTCCCGTGTCTAAGTCCCAGGTTATTAGACTCAGGACCCCGGTACCATTCAGATCACCATCAAAAACCCGGGTTCCTGGGTTTTTGGCCAAAAACACAGTTTTTTAGATCTGAAAGGGGTATCAGGTAGGTTTATGGCAGTGTAAGTGCTGCTAACGTCACAAGAGAGAGGGGAGTGACAGGGGAGTTCACTTCTCTCTTCTGTGTGGACTTCCGGACTCCCCCTGGCGTATCTATACTATAAAAGTGCCACCTTAAATACCCCCAGAGCCTTGACCTTATTACAGTCATAGGGCCTGATCCAGACCTGAAAAGCCGATCTGCGTCATGGATCGGGCGACCGTAGCAGCGCCGTAGGGACGCTGGAGGGGGCGTCCCCCAGCGTCCCTACGTTCAGGTTAGTGTAGGTGGGCGGGGGTAGATAGTTAAATGAGGGTGGGAGGGCGTGCTAGGCGGCCATACGCTCCTGTGCGAGCGTATGGCCCCTTCCTCCCTGGATGACGTCCACAGCATTAAATACGAGAGATGAAATTCATAGAGTGATATCTGTGATGTGCACATCATTCAGACCACCGGACATATTGTATATTGCATATTGTTTACCGAAATTTGATATTGCGCATGCGTAATAATTTTTTTACGTAATTTACGTATGTTTTAGTTACATAGATTGCGTATATGTGGTCTTTAAGACCGCATATACACAATGGGCCTGATCCAGACCTATGAAGCCCAGCGTTAATACGCCGGGCGTAAGATCAGCTGAAAAGGCATGTGCCGGGGTAAATACAGATACGCCCGATCGGGTGTCCGTAGTAGCAGCGTAGTGACAGCTGAGGGGGCGTTCCTCGCCGTTACTACACAAAGGTTTGTGTAGGTAGGCGGGGGGAAGTAGGGTAATGAGGGAGGCAGGGGTTTTAGTAAATACGCTCCGGTGGCAGCGTATTTACCCTAGCTTACACCTGCTGAAGTTAGGGTAGCCTTTAGCCGGCGTAAGCGAGGGTACATACGCTGGGACAGGGGGGGTGCATGCTGATACGGTGTGCTTTAATAAGCACAGCGCATCGGCATAGGTCTGGATCAGGCCCATAGAGCCGGATCCAGACCAATATTTCCTTTACGTTTCAAGGCGTAGCGTATTTTCTAGGCACTCCCCTCGCTCATACGTACTTTTGCAGTTTTACGCTTGCCAAATCCTACCTTAACTTTTCAATGCGTAACTACTGACGTACGTAAAGGCCACATGTACGCAAGTGCCTAAGCATGCCCATACTGGACGATACGAGGCTGGTACGTATGTTCAGAGTTACATGGCGTAACATCTGCCGTGCGCATGCGTAGTTCAGTCAGTCTTGTGCTCAGTCAGAGGAGATGTGCTGTGCTTAGTAAGAGGAGGTGTGTCTTGTGCTCAGAGGAGGCGTGTCTTGTAGCAGCCAGAGGGGGTGTGCCTTGTACCAGTTAGAGGGGGCGTGCCTTGTAGCAGCCAGAGAGGGCGTATCTTGTACCAGCCAAAGGAGATTTGTCCTATGCTTAGCCATAGGAGGTGTGTCTTGCGCTCAGCCTGAGAAGCTATGTATTGTGCTCAGTCTAAAGAGTTGTGTCTGGCGCTCAGCCTATGAAGGTGTGTCCGGCGCTCAGCCTGAGGAGGTATGCCTGGTGCTTAGCCTGAGGAGCAGTGTCTTGTACCAACCATACCAGCCAGAGGAGGCATGTGTTGTGCTCAGTAAGAGGAGGTGTGTCTTATGCTCAGTCATAGGAGGTGTGTCTTGCGCTCAGCCTGAGGAGGTGTGTCTTGCACTCAGGCTGAGGAGGTGTGTCTTGCGCTCAGGCTGAGGAGGTGTGTCTTGTGCTCAGGCTGAGGAGGTGTGTCTTGTGCTCAGGCTGAGGAGGTGTGTCTTGCTGAGCGCAAGACACACCAAGGTACCCAAGTCATGGGCTGGTTTGTGCACGCGAGGCTGTGGTATGCTGATCTGTCAGTTGAGCACAGCCTCTATCCCAGTCATTACTTTACAACCCAACAAGCCACCAGAAGCCTCCAAATCATTTAACCACCAGTCACAAAGAGAAGGAAAAGAAAAAAATCTGAAAAAGTACGTTTATAGATATTTATGCTGAAATACACAATTATATGTATGAAGATTTTAACCTGCCACCCTTAAATGAGTGTTAATAAAGGAATATGTTCCGCCAATTAACTTTTCGGAGGTTAATTCTTTCTTGCTGCCTATAACAGCAAACTGCTAAAAAGCAGAAAGATGTGTAACCGAATAAAAGGGAAATAGTCTGATGATAAAAACTAAGTTAAAGGAGTGTGATTCGCTGGTTCAATCATTTAATTTGCGTCAAACTACACCCTGACTGTGAAACAGCGACGGTCTCCAACGAGACAGCGTGGCTACAGCTCCTGGAGGCTCTTCAAAGATTCCTACAGCGACAGGTAACTTAACCCTCCCTTAACTTTAACACTAACCCTCCTTGTCCTGCAGCCTAACCCTAACTTTCCTTTTTTTTTTAGCAGCCTAACCTTATCCCTCTCTGTTTCACAGACTAACCCTCATCAAACAATGGAAAATGAAACCTTATTTAATCAACCCATTCCTGCACACTGAACGATCATCGCATCAGACTTTTATCATTTCCAATAACACAGCTTGCTCTTAACACTCTATTTTACACCATGATTACACAGGAAAAAGTTAAACAACTATGGTCCTTCTCTCGCATGGAAGCCATTTTTTTGTTTTCCAGTATTCTAGAACGCCAATTACTCAGTCTGTTCAGGGTGAGTCACCTGCGCAAGAAGAAGATTGTACATTTAATCCTCAGGAAGCGTTATACAGCTTCAGAAAAACAAGTGTTCTGCTCCTATTGAAATCCGCCTGCTCGCTTCACAACACAAACACAGTCACCAGCCACTCTGCTAATTAGACAGCAATTTTTTAACCAACGAAAAGAAACGTTCAAATTTTCAATAGAATTAATCCCCATTTATTTTTTCACGCTCTTGAATTTTAGACACATCATTACTCCGAAACAGTAGCGCTGCCAAACCTTTCTTTTTTTCCCCCAAAATTATTTTTGGGGATTACTAATGGTATTTAACCATTAACCTCTTCATATGCTGTGTTGAATTTGACATTTTATATAAATTGATTTACAGGTACTGGTGCTGATAAATGCATTTACTTTTTAGGTTTTTGCGCCTTTGGCCATGGCTGCCACTCCGAATATTTGGGGCCTGAGACATGATGCCCTGCCCCTTGTGTGACATCATGATGTGTGATAACACTAGGGGGCGGGGCAAAACAGACCTTCAGAAGCGAATTACAAAGAGCCGATGCTCCTCTCTGCACATCGGCACTCTGTAGTATAGCCTGCCAGGGAGGAACACAAGTAGAAATCGGCAATATACAGTAATTATATTGCCGATACCTACTAGTATCTCTGTAGCCATCCGCAAGCGACTCGAACCTGAGACTCACGGCCCCCCTCTCTCTGTCCGGGCCAGGGACACCCCCCCCCCACCC
>WWET01001948.1:98529-109452 GCA_011038615.1 Limnodynastes dumerilii | reverse complement strand
ACATATTGAGGTGCTTTGTGCTATGGGCACCTCACGTATATATAAATATATAGCTACGTATCTAATATCTATATATAGACACACACAACACAGGTGCACACTGTGCCACGTTGCATATCTCTCCTATGTTATATATATATATATATAGTACCCTGTAATAAGTACACATGCATTGATGCACTGCAATCTCTCATGCGTGTTTGCAGCCCTACACAGTAGCCAATATCTGTCAAGAAACTTCAGTCTCCCCTTATCCCTCCCCGTTCATACGCTAAGCCTCCTCCTGTCAGGATGCCCACAGCAGCCACACAAGCTCCCCGTCTCCTCGTCCTCTTCAGCTGCTGCCGCTGCCACTGGGAATTGTAGTCCACCGGTGCCCAGAATCCTGCGAGCATTCCATCCAGCAGAACTACGCTTCCCAGAAACCCCGGCGGCAGACATCGGCTATTGGCCGCCTGTCCTGAGGAATGATGTCATTAGAAGAAAGCAGGGAGAGAGAGGGAGAGAGGAGTTCTGTGCATTCATTGTGCATGGAGCATCTGTCTGCCACCACAAGCCAGCACTGAATCCAGCAGCCTCACCTCACCCAATGTCCTGCTGATTACATCTGCTCCCAGCCACCCTTATTCTGCTGTATGCATCCCACTCAAGGTGAGCAAGGCATTGCCTGATGCATGCAATGATGCTGAATGTATTTTCCCACTGTATATATATATATAAATATATATATATCATACTAAGGACTGGTCAGAGAGATGCCTGGCAACTTCCCTTGGCCAGCTGCTGCTGCTGCTGCTCTGTCTCTGCAGTGCTGTGTGTGTAGTATATTATACAGGGTGTAGGATTGTGGGGGGGTTTTGCACCCCCTCCCTTAGCACAGCAGAGAGAGAATTGGCTGCAGAATTCACACCAGATCCTAAATGCTTTTTTTTTTAAATATCTGTGTTGTAATATTAAGAGATGTTGCTCAATATCTGCAGTGACTCTCCACAGCTGCTATGGCCAGCACGTTTATGTTATCCTTTGCAGGTCATGACATAGGCTTCAGATGACTTGTTATGGTTTAATATTGACTGTTTGCAGACCATACAGTAATGGCAACTTTGATGGTCCAAATAAAAGCTGAATTATGTCTGATCAATCCCAAATGTTTATTTTCAAGGATAGGGAAGACTTTCATGCTGTGGTTGTGGATAACTTCAGCATTGGCTGTCAAATGGGCAGACCACATTAGTAACTAAAAGATTCATGTTATTGCGTACGTAATGCATTGCACTTTTTTGTGTGGAAGTTACATTGTTTTGGCATTGTGTGGGCTGCACAGTTTGGTGAGAGGTATAGTAGCTGTGAGATATATAATAAAGTGTGTGGGTAGCACTGTCTGCAATCACAGTATATTGTGTTAAGAGACTATACGGTTTGTATCTTATGATTATTATTAACTCTATCTTGCGCAAAGGGCATATATGTATATATATATTGGTCTGTAAAGGTATTAAAATATAAAAATTCTATCAAAATATACGTTTATGGAAATATTTATTGTGATGTCACTATGAAATGTAAAATATAATTTATATAATTAGGTCACATGACTCTCTTTGATAGACTTTTCTGATGCTAAAGTAGGGTCATATAATACAAGGAAGTGTCCGCTTTTCAAATTTGAATGTATTACAAATAATAATGGACCCTTGCCTTTATTTGGTCACCGGAGCCCCCAAATGACTTCTAATATCTGAATATCCTTGCTTTATCTGTGTGTGTTCTCATACTTAATTTATTTGTTTTCTCCTTCTGTATATGACACTTTTGACAGAGGGGTGTGGCTGACTTCAGAAGTGGGTGTTCCCTCTTAGTCAGTCTACAGTAAAGGCTCTCTGTGTTTCCACACAGACCTCCATATTTCCAGGAATTTCAATCGCTTATGTAAGAAAACTAAACACCTGGCAGTCAAAAAAATTTCTGCGTCAGTGGAGTGAGTAGGAGGAGCTAGAGCTACAGTATAAACGCCAGCATGTGCAAATGCCTTTTGGATTGCAAATGCCTTTTCTTAATACAGTATCAGTAGAGAAAACCTATTTTAACTTTTAGGGCTAGATTTTTTTTTTTTTACTAAGGATAAATTGAGATGTTGCCCATAGCAACCATTCAGATTCTAGCTCTCCCTTTTCCATTACATACTAGAGAATGTCAGACAGAATCTGACTGGTTGCTATGGGCAACATATCCATATTTCCTTTTGAACAGTTTAGTAAATCTAGATCTAAACCTTTATAGGGAAGTTACGGTAATTTGGTATTACCAAACTACAAATGAGGGGTGTGTGTGTAGCGGCAGATAGCCTTAAACCTAAGATGCCCTATAGGGAGTATATGGTGCTCATCAGGCTACCATGATACTGGAAATCATGCTGATTCCTGTGTTACTTCCCTCCAGCCCATACTCAAAGTCGCAGCTAGACTAATCTTCCTCTTCCGCCGTCTACCTCCGCCTCCCCTCTCTGTTAATCTTTGCAATGGTTTCTTGTCCGCTTCAGAGTTCTCTTCAAGCTCCTTACCAGTCGCCTCTCTCTCTCCTCCTCCACTGCTCCCTATCTCTCCTCCCTCATCTCCATTCATTTCCTCTCTCCACCCCCATTGGTCTGCTGACAACTGCTGCCTCGCTTCCCACCTTATTACCACCTCCCACTCCCTCATCCAAGGCTTCTCCTGTGCTGCACCACTGCACTGAAATGATCTCCCTCTATCCATAAGGCTGTCCCCCAGCCTTCAAAATGCTCCCTAAAAAGCCACCTCTTCAGGCTAGCCTACCCTTCCTCTACCTAACCTCTCTCCCTTCCTCCTTCTCATTCCAAGCACATCCATGCCTCTCTCTCCCCAACCTTCCCATCCTCCTCTTTTTCCTATCCCTTGCCCCCTCTTGCCTCCTTGTGTTCCCTGTCGGTCTATGTCTTCACTCTGGATTGTAAGCTGTTATGAGCAGAGCCATCTAGCCTCCTGACCTCTACCACCCACCCTCTTGTGCTTCAACCCCTCTCTCCTCTTTACCTCCTTACCTATATTCTCACCCCATCTCCTCCCATTGCATAACTACGTTTGCAATGCATTGCTTTACTATGTCAACACTATCATTTACCATGTGCTGTCTTACTTTGTTTTACGTTGTAAATTGTACTGTTTGCGATTCCCTGTACGGCACTGTGATTACCTTGTTGCGTCTCTATAAATAAATGTAAATAAATACATACATATATAAAAGTATCGACCAAGCTTTGGATTATTAAATTACAGCCACATGCCGTGACTTAGAAGTGTTTTCACATTACCCCAACACCGTTTCACTGCCTTTTTGCTGACCAATCTTTCTGCAAAAAAGGCCGTGAAACTAATAACAGAAGGAGAAGACAGACGGTCAGACCAGGTGAGGGGATCAGTGAGTTGAGTGATTTTTCTTCTTCCAGGAATGTCCTTTAAGACATTAATTTTGCTGTGTCTTAAATATGTTTCAAAATATTCTTGTGCTGCCTGGGGGTGAAATTCTATGTGAACGGGGGTTTTCACAAGAACAAAAGTGTCTCCTTGATTCTATCTTTGGGTAATATTTTCCCTTAACTGAATTGCTGAATTTGCTGGACGTCGTGAGGAGGAGCTAGGACACTGCTAGTGTATAATAAACCAGCTCCACATTTCTTGGTGCTGTTCCTATGGACCGAATCTAGAATTCTGACTGTGCCTTGTGTTCTGTCACATCGTATTTTTTTTTATAATTGTTAGCGATGATCGAGGCGGAAAATAAAAGGAATATGTAATACACGGCAAATAAGATGTTTTTCTTTACAAATTTAAGACAAAAAAAAACAAAAAACCGTATTGGATGATTATTAACATTAGTGGCACAATTACTCTCTCGAGTCGAAGCTTCTTAGGTGCGTAGATTTTCTGTCATGATCTACTACGCATGCATAGCAGGTCATTTACGCAATCTATGTACGCAATCTACCCGTCATCTTTAAAGACCGCGCGGAGTCGTTTAGTTAGAAAGAGGCGGCGTGATGCCACTTTGGGGAGTGGTTAGGTAGACGTGGGAGGGGGGGAGGGATTTAGATTTGCCGGGGAGGGTGGGGGGAGGCATTGTTTGTGCGCAGTTTCCTCCTTAAGAAGGGAACTACGCACGGTAAGGTAAGGGAGCCCTATGACAGTCTTAGTGGCATATTAGGGTCTGGACGAGTGAGTTAGGTGTGGTTCTGTCCGCACTCACTCTTATGTGAACATGCAGTCCATTGTTCGCTCTGCTCACTCTCTTTTTGGCGTCTTCTATCTTCCCCATCGCTCCTGCGCTGGCTCTTGTTAAAGAATGGTTCCAGGTGTTTTGACTGACAGTTTTATATGGACAGTCGTGTGTGTACATATATTCCAAAAATAGTTTGTAAAAAAAAAATAAAAAATAATAATAATAATTAAAAAAAACATTCCGATGGGACAGTCCCGATTTCAGGTGACTTTTCCACTGTCCCATCCGGCTGCATCGGAGGTTTCTTTATAAATTACTATTTTATTATTTGTCCCTGGTCGCATGACAGTGGGGGAGGAGTTTGGGCATGGCTGGGGCAGATTTTGGGCGGGGCTGAGGAGAAGTTTGGATGAGCCTGGGCGCACAGTTTGGGCAGGGCTTATTTTTCCTGTTTTCGGCCTCCAAAATGTAGGGAGATATGTAACCGTTTACTCACCTTCTGATGAAGTAGAGGATCAGCCACTGCAGTTGATTCAGAGTGGAGGTCACTAATCCCTCACCCACCGAAACTGCTGGGAAAGAGGTGCCCATCAGCGTAATTCAGACTGTCACTGTCATTTTACGTGGAGACAGAGCAATATTAGGACAGAGTCCTGTTATCGTAACTCCCTTGCCTATGGGAGAGTGGCCACCCCTTGTGCGTTCGTGATTTGGATACAGCGGGGATCTTTATAGGATATTCGATGGCCTTGATCCAGACGCATACCCTCCAACATGATCCATTCCATTAGGTACAAAATACTCTACTCCTTAGTTTCCAGCTGTCAGTTACTATGGTAACCACCTTTGTTGAAGAGACAAATCGTTTTTTAAATATCAGTTATGTCATTTCACCAGGTAAGTGACAGTTGGAAGCTCGGGTGCGGAGTATATTGTACCCAATGGAACGGGTCATGTTGGAGGGTCTGCGTACGTGTGTTGTTAACCTGTGTTTTTAACTGTATATAAATTATTAAATGACAGGTAACAGCCCTTAGATCTGTACTTTGATAGATTTGTGAGTGAAGGATGGGGCCTCATTGATAAATGAAGCAATGTTTACTAGTTCACTCTAATCTATTTTGGTATTATTGACCTGCTATTTCTAATTACCAGCCAGGTGATTTGCTATTTATGGGATTGTGTAATCTGGAGAGGTGAAATCCATACTGCTACAACTCCCTAGTGTCATCGTTACCTCTTCTGCAGCTCCTGCTGTTCTCGTGGACTGATGCGGGCATGAACTCCTCTGTTCACCCCAGACCATCTCCAACGTACCGCAAACAAGGATTTTAACGAATTAGGGCAAATATTTCAATTTACTCTGTCCTAAGTCAGCAGATACCAGGAGCTACCAAACAGGCTTAGATTATTATGGTTGCAAAGCAGTCTGGGTTCTGAGGTGTCCATATTTAATGCCTAAAAGCGGGCAAACACCAAACATACGGAAATGCGTCTAATTTCTCATTTGCGTCTCAATTATATTCCTTTTAAGATCGGAGAGGTATAATCAGTGGATTGGATCAAGACCTCCGAAAATGGGCCCTCGCTAGGATCGTAAAAAGCTTGCATTTTGCATTTGCCAACGCGCCACATTCCCAATATGGATCTAGATCCAGAGTTCCGTTCTAGGGGCCAGATTTACTAAGCTGTGGGTTTGGAAAAGTGGAGACGTTGCCCATAGCAACCAATAAGATTCTAGCTGACATTCTCTTAATATGTAACAGGAAAGTGAGAGGTAGAATCTGATTGGTTTCTATGGGCAACATCTCCACTTTTCCAAACCCGCAGTTCTGATCACGGGGTGGGATGCAAATGGCTTGTGTGCTAAGTTGGAGGGGGGAGGTATCCCCGATGATGCTGCACATGGATATCCAAGAGCAGCTCAGTTGTAAGTCTGGATCCGTTCTAATATGTCAAACTCAAGAAATGACGTATTTTTATTCATTTGTTTATTTATAAAATGATTTAGGATGTAAAACTGTGTAAACGCACCTTTGCTGTACTCAGCCCTATGACAGAAAGGGCCGTCCTTCCTCTACAAATGCAAGCCTCCTTATGAACAGGGGGAGCAAGGGGTGTGTCCACTTTGGGGCCCAGGGAAGGGGGTGGGCCTGCCGCAGCTGTTCGCCCTTCACGGTAAGCAAGCCGTCAGAGGTTGACGGCTTAAAAACAGCGCTTGGCGCTCCGTGTATGAGTGCTGATGGGTGGTGGAGTTCTTGATCTGGTCCAGCTTGAAGAAAAGCTAGTATTTACTAAGCTGTGGGTTTTGTAAAGCAAAGATATTGCCTATAGCAACCAATCAGATTCTAGCTCTCACTTTCTGTTTACATACTAGAGAATGTCAGCTAAAATCTGATTGGTTGCTATGGGCAACATCTCCACTTTTCCAAACCCGCAGCTTAGTAAATGTGGCCCAGGGCATTGTGCACGCCAGATGTATTTTTTACGGATCTCCATACATTTTGGGCGTTGCACCCCCTCTAAACCCTGTAAGGGTTGGCCGGGGGAGAGAATAAAAAGGTTACAGCCTGGGGTTACGTGCGTATCAGCAGTCGTGCGGATGGCAGCTAAGTCACTTAAACTCCGCACGAGATAGGGCAGTGACAGGGGAGTTCACTTCTCTCTTCCGTGAGGATCCGGACCTTTGCCCATAGGTGTGGATTCAGCCCTGTGAGTGGCCTATGAAGAGGATTGTTCAGTTTAGATAGAACCAGATTTATTATAAAGAATTTATTAGCTCAATGGGGCTGGATCCAGACTTAAGTGCTTGAAATTGGGCTAAACCATGTTGATTGCAGGGGAGTCATATTTCATCTGTTCCAAGTCTAAATAGCAGTGTGATAGTAAAGATGGTCAGTATCTGTGTGCAGTAAGCAATTCAAAGATATATCCCTGCATGCAAAGAATACAATTAACTTGACTCCCCCTGCAATCAACATGGTTTAGCCCAGGAGTAACTCATTTCACACACTTAAGTCTGGATCCAGCCCAATGTATTGTTGAAAATGTTGATTTTATGGTGTATAACCCATAAAAACGTCTGCAGCCAGAAAATTGAGTCTTATGTAAACAGCATCTTATATTTGGCTGAACTTTGAGTGTTTCCGTAGACCGCCGGCAAAATCTGCAACCAATTATCCCCCCCTAGTCTTCAGGGTCTATTGCGGCATAATGATATTTTGTCAGTCCATATGGTGGGAGGTCTTCAGCTTAATGAACCCATGGCCTCTAAATGCAGGATACATTGCATAGGGTGCATGCAGGGGCTATTCAGAGTCTTTATTATTATAGTGATATCCTTGCGTATGTGCAGAATTAGAAGTATTTCTTCTCTGAATACAGTATTTATTTTTCTTTACTAAAACATAAGCTATGGATATTAGATTATTTATAAGCTTTCCCATTAGCTACATACAGTGGCGACCAAACCTAATATACATTCTTATTGCTCTTCACTAATGACACCCCTGATTCACACGGCAAATGCCCTGTAGACGCCATGGACCCGATCTGATCATCGGTTTTGACAATTTTGCGAGTGACTGATGCGTAATAATTAATATTCAGGTATCCATGTGATCGGTCACTGACATTTTCTGACTCCTTTTAAAAGTTAAATGGCGCTGGTCGGACGTGGCGATCGGTACATAGTTTTTACACCTATACTGTACGTTGATTGCAACTGTGCTTTGTGGAAGTGTCGTTTTACTGGATAACGTGGAATGTGTTCTGGTCAGGAAACACGTGTGCAGAACACAAAAGCAGATAAAGGGCCAGATTTACTAAGCTGTGGGTTTGGAAAAGTGGAGGTTGCCTAGCAACCAATCAGATTCTAGCTCTCACTTTCTTTTTACATACTAGAGAATGTCAGCTAAAATCTGATTGGTTGCTATGGGCAACATCTCCACTTTTTCAAACCTGCAGCTTAGTAAATCTGGCCCAAAGTCTGATCTGAACATATGGAAATGAGGGAGGTAGAGTTTTGCAGCCCACCTCTGTCCGTATGTTCTAAATTCATACTTCATCCAACTTATTATTTATTCCTTCCGGGAGAACCCGGAGGATAGAAAGAGTAAACAGTAGACAGGCTCCATGACGTGATTTGTGTCAGAAAGCTCCGCCCCATCTTTAGCAACGCTATGAGTCACAGCATTGATAGTCAGGGGGCGGTATTTGAGTCCATGATTTGCATTAACTCACATCGGACAAGGTCCTAAATTACGCTAAGGGGGTCTTTTTGATCGTTTTGGATCCAGAATTTTTTCCTGGGTTTTGTGGCGCATGCTGGATTAGGATAAGCATATTTAAGTAAATATACAAAAAAGACACCCCAGCACTCTTGCAATTAACCAGCAACAAACCATGACATTCTATCTTTAAAATAAAGGTCAGAGAATCGGTTCCATACATCTGCAGATATATGATAAGCCACCAGCCACTTACATTATACAGATATATGATAAGCCACCAGCCACTTATAAAGCTTCTCTGTTTTGGTCCTAACTCTAAAACTGTCAGAGTCCCAACTTTGGGTCATATACCATGTATTTTTAAATTGAGAGTTCACCCCTGGCAGAGGTCCCCAAGTCTCCAAAACAACTACTCTGAAACAGCGCCCCCTGTCAGCTGCTATCCCAGGCACGCTGTAAAACAAATATATAATGTATATGTATGTATCTAGTTCCGTCCTGTTTAGTGTTGCGAAGGGCAGGCCTAAGCTGGAAGCGGACGCTTTCCTATTTTACATGTTGCAGTGCAGAAATTTTAAGGTAGTGGTGAGCTGCTGAAACTACTGATCTCCATGGGCTCAAGCCCAATTCACGATGTTGTGACCCATAGCATTAAGTAGGAATGAGATGGGGCTTAATAGTATAATTTTAGAGGTGGATCCCTGTTGTGTCCATGGGCCTGATCCAGACCTACGCTCGCATGCGAGCTGACGCTGATCGTAAGCGTAAAAACGGCGCACTGCGCATGTGCATAGTGACAACTTCCGGTCGTACCAAAGACCTTTTCGTGGCGGCGATTCTGGCGTTCGTATTGTTTGCGTTTTTTCCGATGACGGGGTGTGTTTATAGTACGGATGCTGGAGTTAAGGAATGTAGGCGGGGTGAGCCATTTAAATTGTACAGTATGGGCATGCTTAGGCCGCTACGAACAGCGCGTCGCTACGAAAATACGTATGAATACATGGAAAAGTTAGGGTAGGGTTCGGCCGGCGTAATGCAAGGAAGGTAAGGGGAGTGTCGCGGGAGTGAAAGTTTTTACGCTGCAGCGGTAATACGCTTTGCTCTCATGGTAAGGGGAGTGAAGTTTTTACGCTGTGCAGGGGACACACGCTCCGCTCTCGTGTAGGTCTGGATCAGGCCCCATGTGTGGGAGATTTGCTGGTTCTCCCAGGATCCTGGGAATGATGGATGAATTATGGGAGTCATTTACAGTTGAAGATCGCAGCGTCTTGGCACCTGTGTGCAATACTCAAAATCAAAAGGAATTTCTTTGCATGCAAGTAAAAAACTAAATAAAAGAATTATTTGCAACCCTCATATTGCAACATGAAGCCTGATCCTCATTTAATAACGATAAGGGACTTACGCAAGGCTCTTGCATAAGTCCCCTAAAAAGTTACATGTGAGCATGTGCGTGGCAGATATTCCGCTACGGATATCCTAACATACGAAACTCAGTTACGTACGCTAGGAGATCTGTACAGGGCGGGTGCCGCATTTCCGCATGCCTAATCCCTGTTAGACAGTCGGGTATAGACATGTCAATGAAGTGTTGGGGACAGCGATAAGCAGTTACAGGTAGATCTGCGTTCGGACTGGCGCAGATCCATGCAGAGAAGTTAAGGCAGGGTTCTGAACACATAAGTGAAGGGAGTGACAGTGGAGAGTATTTCCCTCTTCCGTGCAGACATCCAGATCTCCGTACATGTGGAAAACGCACGGATACCTGTATCAGGCCCGCGGTTTGTTAGTTGTTGCTTTGGAGCACGATACGTCAGCCGTGGGTGAAAGCGGTTTCGTGCAATCTGTAAAGACCTTGCTCGTCAATGACACGGCTGAAAATTGATCAAAGCAATTCATCAGGCTGACTGAACGGCCGTATTGATCGGTGTGGCGTTTAGTAAGACATCACGGGTAATATGGCCTTACCAGGGACAGCCGCTTTCCTGTATGTTTCAAAACGAATCTCTGCTAACAACGTACAATAACACGACTGCAGTTGGAGTGCCCATTCAGCCTGGCTCCTTGTGATCTGCTGTGTGCCAGGCCTGGCATCTCTCTCCCACAGCAGGATCTGACAGTGCTGTTGGCTTCTGTCTGGGAATGCAGATACCGCTGGGTTCCTTTCATTGAAAGGCTCTACAAGAAGCCAGATCCGCACTTTTCAGCAAATATTTTTTGCAGAGTGTTTATTTTTGAGCTGAAGCCCCCTTCTCTCCAAGGACCCTCATTGTTAGAGGTGAACATGTTTAATTTGACTTAAAAATAAATAAATCTATCTGAAATTCCAGATGGTTTGTGCCGTCTTGGCAACTTTTTTTTTATTTCCACCTCTCGGAGAGGACTTAAGCTGGCTGTAATCTATCGCGATTAATACTCCCAGCAGGAGGGAGGACAATATACAGGGCAATTTTCCCCT
>WWET01001948.1:65662-80506 GCA_011038615.1 Limnodynastes dumerilii | reverse complement strand
AGACGTGTATAAAAAGATGGCTTGGTGGGGGAGGGGTGGTGGTTGGTGCAGCAGATGAGGCACAAGGTGTTTTGTTAGAGGGAGAAAGAGGAACCTGCTCATGAGATTTTACATTTAGTTCCTAGTCAGTCAGTGGACTTCATAAGTTTACAGCATACAAAATGTCAGTCTCTGCCTATGTAGGTAAGAAGGAAAGTTTAATGTGTACAAGTACCACAGCTGCATGCAACTATGATTGGAAACCTTGGCAGTAGTGGAGTGTTAGGGAGAGGATGTAGGGTTAACCAGGATAAATAATGCATCTGGGGCCAGATTTACTAAGCTGCGGGAAAGAATGGCAACCAATCAGATTCTAGCTCTTACTTTGCTATTACATACTAGAAAATGTCAGCTACAATCTGATTGGTTGCTATGGGCAACATGTCCAATTTTCCTCTCCCACAACATAGTAAATCTGGCCCCTGGAATCACATGACCTCCTGTCCAATCCTAGATCCCTGTCATAGACCTATATATCTCAATATGGTCCAGGGTTCTCTTTTTAAAATTGGATTTTTATTACTTGGCTTCCTGCTCCTGGCTTCCATTTTTGTACCCTAGGGATATGTGTAACATTCATACCATTGAACTTGGCAGGAAATGAAGGTTTCCTGTAAAAAATGTAGAATGATTAAGTCTAACAGAGTTTTCAATGAAAGTCTTTTTCTCCTCTTATTGTGAGAAATGACAGATTGGCAATACTGCTGGCAGGAACGGGCATTTTCTGTGTGAAGAACTTAGTATTAGACTCTCTCTCTCTATAGACCACACAATAGTTACTGATTTGTTTTGTTTATGTTAAACTTATTTTTGTTATTCAGTTATTTGAGAGCTTCTTTCCCCCAAAACTTGTGCAGAGAAACTGTCTTCCATTGCTTTATGCTTGAATGTTGTTGTATTTAAAGGTAATGTCACTGGGGTTTAGTGTATTGATTGGCTATATTTTCGGTGGGCCGACAACGGTATGTGTGCAGAATACTGGATTATGTGTAAGGGTTTAGCCAAGAACTTACTGAACGATTATCATACCAATCCCCTCCTACCTTGTGTATGTCGTATGCATGGGAAGTGCCACCCCCATGTGGAGACTCAATTCGACACGGAATACCGGATCGGGCAACTGCGTTCCCATGCAGAATTTCTAGCACTGTGCATACGCAGTACAAACGGATAAACAACCTAAGTATATAGCACATGTAACTCACTTATCGCTCTTAACTGAGGGTTCAGTCCAGTGATGTCACTGGCTCCTAGTGTATAGATTAGCTTTATTCTCAGTGATGTCACTGTCTGCTACTGTATGGATCAACTCTATTCTCATTGATGTCACTGGCTCCTAGTGTGTGGATTGGCTCTATTCTCAGTGTTGTCACTGGCTCCTAGTGTATAGATTGGCTTTATTCTCATTGATGTCACTGTCTGCTACTGTATGGATCGACTCTATTCTCAGTGATGTCACTGGCTCCTAGTGTGTGGATTGGCTCTATTCTCAGTGATGTCATTGGCTCCTAGTGTATGGATTGGCTCTATTCTCAGTGATGTCACTGGCTTCTAGAGTATGGACTGACTCTATTCTCAGTGATGTTCTTGGATCCTAGTATATGGATTGGTTCTAATCTCTGTGATGTCACTGGCTCCTAGTATATGGATTGGCTCTAATCTCAGTGATGTCACTGGCTCCTAGTGTATGGATTGGCTCTATTCCCAGTGATGTCACTGGCTCCTAGTGTATAGATTGGCTCTATTCTCAGTGTTGTCACTGGCTTTTAGTGTATGGATTGACTCTATTATTGGTGACATCATTGCCTTCTAGTGTATGGACTGACCCTATTCTCGGTGATGTCACTGGCTCCTAGTGTATGGATTGGCTCTAATCTCAGTGATGTCACTGGCTCCTAGTATATGGATTGGCTCTAATCTCAGTGATTTCACTGGTTTCAGTTGAAATTAAATTAAACATTCTTATATTGGGAGGAGGGGTTGTTATAAATAAAATTTGTTAACAAATAATAAAAAAAAAAGATTTATAAAGCCTTTCTAGTAATGTAATGAAAGAATCTACTTTCATTTTTAGAGATTGTGTCAAAATACCACCATTCCATCATTGAAAATTCCTGTAAACTAATTTAAAGATGATTTGATTTATGTGGCTTAGATATTATTTTCCCTTTTTTTTTTTTTTTAAACGTTTTACGCTGCCAAATTTAATTAGTGTTTGATGTTAATGATGAATCGAGTTCCATATAAGGCAACTTGTATTCTATGTCTGTCACTGTTTATACTCAAAGTGGATTTGAAATCCTCGGCATTGTGTACAGGTAGGTCAGCTATACAGACGACTATTTAAGGTGTGACCGCTAATTACTGAAAAGCATGTCTGAGTCTTATTAAGATAATTAAAATTAGACACAAAAAAACAAAACCACAATAAGAAGACATTATGGGAGAAGTGGGGACTGCAGGGAGGGGATGGATCGGATAAGGGGAAGGTTAGGGTTAGGCTGTGGGGAAGGGAGGGTTATGGTAATGGAAGGGGAGGGGAGGGTTAGTGTGAGGATTAGCATAAGGTTTGGGGTTGGGAAAATAGGGATCGGCACTTACCTGTCTGGCGTGGAAGGAAGTTTCGGTTCAACTCTGTCTTCGTGGTGCCGAAAATGGCCCTTTTGAAAAAGGGCCGTTCTCTGCGGTGAACCACACCCGTTTATAAATAGTATTTGCTATTCGATTGAAAAGCGAAAAAGTTTGTTCTACAGCTAAATTTTGGAGATTTTTTTGCCTCTGACCCATTGTTTATTAATACTTGTTTTCCCATGCATGCTGAGGGGTATTGCTCCAAAGCATACTCATTTCAGACTCATTGATCTCAATTAATTAGAACCTCGAAAAAGAAAATCTGGAGTCGTTTCCTTTAACAACCAATGAAATGATACCTTTCATTTATCTAGCTCTTTGTAGAATGATAGCTATAATCTGCTTGGCTGCTATAGATAACGTCTCCACTTTAACTTTTTCGAGGCTTTCTTAAATCCAACTCTAAAGTGGTATTTATTCAAGTTAAGGGGGGTCTATTATACTTTGAAATCGCCTTATTTTTACTTTCTTATATATACCCTTTATGGTAGAATTCTTGGCAACACCACATTATTCCCGTTTCCAACCTACTTTCTATATCTTATATACAAATAGAGGACAGCGAGTTATACACTGGTGTTGCTGTATGAAGCCCCCTCTTCTGGTTCCACTTGGCTGGCTTAAGGCTAATGTTGATATTCTCACGGTTCAATGCCATTGTTTTACCTCCAGAGGTTGTGTATTTTATTTGAAAAAGATTGATAGAGTAGGTTTTATTGTGAGCGTAACTTGGCTACCAAGAATCAAGCCGGATTCTTGCCGGACTCTGTATAAACATTTTGGAAATGACTCTGTCTTGATATAGTGTACGAGGCCAGTGGCGTACTTGTCTAGACTGGGCATCTTTAAGGAATAATTTCCTATAAGATTTGGGACTAGATTTACTAAACTGTAGAAAAGGAAAAGTGGACATTTTGCCCTTAGCAACCAGTCATATTGCTGCTCTCACTTTCTTATTGTTTACTAGAAAATGTCAGCTAGAATCTGATTGGTTGCTATGGGCAACATCTCCACTTTTCCGCAGTTTAGTAAATCTTGCCATACACTGGTGTTGCTGTATGAAGCCCCCTCTTCTGGTTCCACTTGGCTGGCTTAAGGCTAATGTTGATATTCTCACGGTTCAATGCCATTGTTTTACCTCCAGAGGTTGTGTATTTTATTTGAAAAAGATTGATAGAGTAGGTTTTATTGTGAGCGTAACTTGGCTACCAAGAATCAAGCCGGATTCTTGCCGGACTCTGTATAAACATTTTGGAAATGACTCTGTCTTGATATAGTGTACGAGGCCAGTGGCCTACTTGTCTAGACTGGGCATCTTTAAGGAATAATTTCCTATAAGATTTGGGGCTAGATTTACTAAACTGTAGAAAAGGAAAAGTGGACATGTTGCCCTTAGCAACCAATCATATTGCTGCTCTCACTTATTGTTTACCAGAGAAATGTCAGCTAGAATCTGATTGGTTGCTATGGGCAACATCTCCACTTTTCCGCAGTTTAGTAAATCTTGCCCTTGGTGTTTTCAGCAATTTCAGGTGATGGGTAAATAAATAGTGTTAAATAAATTTTTATGAGTTTTTTTTTTTTTTTTTTTATAAATAGTGGGCTTGATCCAGACTTAAGAAGGGGACCTGATTCACGCTTAAGAAGCTTCTTAAAATAAGAACTTAAAGTCACTCCTGGGCTAAACCATGGTGATTGCAGGTCATATCATATTTCATCTGTTGCAAACAGTATTAGAGTTGATGTTTCCTATCCCAAGTCTAAATAACAGTGTGACGCTGGTCAGTATCTGTGTGCAGTAAGCAATTCAAAGATATATCCCTGCATGCAAAGAATACAATTAACTTAACTCCCTCTAAAATCAGCATGGTCTTGGAGCTGGATTCACAGATCCGTGAGTTAAAAGTACTCATTTATATGCACACACGTTGCAAGGCAACACCCATGACACTCCCCTCACATGGACGACTTTTTGATGACTTTCGCGTTCATGGGGCAACCTTAAATCTACGTGTGCATTTGCGTGCATATATTACTTGCGTACGTGCATATCTAACTAACCGCGCACTCAAAAGGCCGTTTAAATGCCCCCCCCACCTACTTTTTATGAAATCTGCACATACGGAAGTTAACCAACCCCTCCGCACGTATTTCAATATGGAGGAGAACTTTGACAAAACCTCTCGGGGAGAAACGCGTCAGTGGAAGCGATATTGCAGCCTGAGCAGACCCTTTATTTCAATTATACCACTTCAGGACTTTGTCCTTTTACTGTGAGCCCATCACACTGTGGATCAGGCACTATACTTTCACGGAGCCCGTATGGACGGGTCCCGCCTGTGAACAGTATCTATCGACTGTATTTACATCACCGCGTGGTTGGTGTACATTGGAGCATCCGAGGGAACCTTTGTATCGCATAAACTCCCCTCCGTATCTTGCATCACAGAGAGAGAGAGCCGACTGGCTGCGTTCCATCTTCAAGACTCGGACGCCTCACAACAGAACCAGCATACGTTCCTGCTCCTCACGTCACGGTATCAGTGGACACTTCATCATATCCACGATTCACCAGATTCATAGTCATACGGAGAGAGGTATTTCCATCTATATGCTCTGCTCCCTGACCAGACCTGCCACGCTCTACCTGCTTCAGGACATTACACATACCTATAGTCCTTTCAGCCTCCTATATATGTTAGAGGCTGCATCGTATAACCACAGTGCCACTTCTACATCACTGCTCACAGGACCAGTGGATTGACATCTATATCCATACCTACCATCTAGTACCATTCACTACCAGCATATTTCAGGAGCCCCTGACAAGAAGGTCACTCTTGCTGCCATGCTATTTATCATCATCTGAGTTTTATATTGTCTCATGTTTTTTAATCATTAATTGATTTTATATACGTTATATTCAATAAATCTAATTGTTTCTATCTAGCGCTCCTACCTTTTTCTTCTGGAGGAGAACTTGATATCCTGTGAATTCAGTATTGTCTTGACTCCTTGATTATCACCCAATTTTTACAAAAAGCTATCATCAATTTTACAGCTTGATAGTCTAAATGCATTGAAATTGCCCTGACTGCCGAAGTATCAACCCCTATGTGTATATATATACAGACCCTCCAACATGACCCATTCCATTAGATACCAAATACTCTGCTCCTTAGCTTCCAAATGTCAGTTGCTATGGTAACCTCCTTTGTTGACGAGAAGAATGTTCTTCAAACATCAGTTAATTATTTAAAATCAAGTTAGTGACAGTTGGAACCTTGGGAGTGGAGTATTGTATACCTAATAGAAGGGGTCATGTTAGAGGGTGTGTTTATATTACATCAGTAAATCAAGAAGAAGGCATAAGCAGTGGTTTCAATCTGCTGCCAGTTTTAACTTGATATAGGAATTAAAACGGATACAGATAAGGAGAAGTATTAGAGCAGACCAGGACAAATTCAGGGTCAGGCCGTGTCTAGGCACCACATAAATCAACCCCTTCCCCATAGTTGCTGAACAGCAGTGTGGAGGCGGGGCTTGTTGATTTGATTTATGCAGATAACTGAATGAAGTCCCGCCCCTTGCATATCAAGTGTGAATACCGATGGGCGAGGCTTAATGTCACAAATATGTCATTAAGCCTCACCCATCTTTAGTAATGTTCTATTAAGAAGGGAGGGTAGGACTTGAGGCAGTCATTTGGATTAAATCACTGCCTCAAGCCTAAATGCGAGAGGTTGGACAACTCCCCCTTGATTCTGGGAGCAATGCCTGAATTTCATGAGTCTCCCAGACATTCCGGGAGGGTCCGCAACTATGCCCTCCCCCCTCCTCATATGTAAAACATAATTTAATAGGTAATAAACAGCTTTATTATGGGGCATATAGTATATATTCTAAACAGGCATCTATATTCCTAATATATTAAAACTCCTTATTTCTCTTTCATTGTGCTCAAACTATCCCCCGGGGTAGGACTGTATATCAGAGGGGCCGGGAAGTGTTCTCTGCCTGTTCTTCTTTGGCAAATCAGCATGCGTGAATGATGGCAGGATTGACCAATCCAGTGAAGGGAGAACAGGACTCTACAGAAATGGCCAATCAGATTGAAGAGGCCTGGATTTATGTTATAGGCTTGCCCACTAACGAATAAAGATTGCCATGCATTATATGACAATCGTCTGATCATTGTATGGCATGGACCAATTGGAAGAGCTGAAAATCAAATTTATTGTTCTGCACAAAGGATCCTACTGCACTGGGCCGATCCTGTTAGGATTGGAACATGGTGGCGATGATATTATGCGTTGTCCCCGGTGATCCATCATTGGCCATGTGATCATCCAGAACCAATGAGAAACTTGTATTGAAATCAGGCACACTTCCTGCATTTATGTCATAAAAGTTGTCCGGTTAAAATCCAAGTTTCTATTTTTCCTAATTGAGCACCTAGGTAACATATCTTGCTGGTTTATGTCAGATACCTATTGTGTTGGCAGCAGTTTACAACAACTGTTTTTCTCTGAGGTCTGTTTACAATATTCGTGTGAGCTGGAATAGAAGCATCCCAGTATTTTACTATAACCTCGGTTGCCAACTTTTGCAAATGAATATGAGTGAGGTTGTGATAGCACTATTAAGGTGCTGCACCAAAGCGGTGTGTCCTTTACCACCACAGAGGTGTGTCCTGTGAATAGCTCACAGTGTCTAGCGCGGCCAGGAAAACTGTTTCTCAATAAAAATGGCAGCGTCAGTATTTATTAAATAGAGGCCAGAAGGTATTTTTTTTATTTTTGTCTCCATTATTGAAGTCATGTTGTCTTAGATAACTGTCAGTTTTTGATTATATCTTGGCCTCCAAGAAAATGGCTGCCTTCATAGGCCTCAATGCAGGGAAATAGGGGACAATTTCTAAATTCTGTTATCATACCGCAATGACTTCTGGAACTGAATCAGCATCAGGGAGATTTCTAAACACTTCAGGGAGTCCGGGAGATTACCCACTCTTCATGGAGTATCCTGATATTCAGGTAGAGTTTGCAACTATGGCTATAACCAGGGGCGTAACTTGGGGTTTGCGGTAGGGGTGGTCGTCCAGGGCGCATAGTTGAGGTGAGGTGCCGTTAAATTAATTTTTAAGGATAAACTGATTACAGATTTAAAAACTGTATGTTGTAGTCCCAAGGAAAGTGCTTTCTTCATTGCTGTAAGATAAATGTCCTACTCCACATGAATGTTAGTCCCAAAATCACAACGTGGAAACTCTAAACGTTTCCCCCCTCAATACACGCTTATAAATATCAGAGGCAGCAATGTGGCCAATAACATTAAAAGAAGGAGAAAAGGTAGCAATTTAACTTCTTTTCCGACAATGGTTTTACAGATAAAAACAAGCAGGATTCCCCTTTGACGCGTTTCAGCTGTCTCAAACAGCCTTTCTCAAGAGTAAATTTTTTTTTATAGTATGGCTTGCAGATGCCGCTATTTAAGGGATTAATGATCCCTAAGACAACCTCATTTTACATTTTAGGCTACAGTTAAGGGTTCCACTGCTGAAATTTTGGATGCATCAAGCTGAACACCTGGAAAATGCGCTGAGTACAGGAAGTGGGTGCAAGCTGTGCCTTATATGCATTGAGCCAAACAAGCGTTTATAAGCCACATTAACCCAGACTTGCCTTGTAACTGTTTGTGAGTGTTACTTTTGGCGAAAGTAGCTTAACATGTCAGCACATACCTTAAATGTAGCCAATTTTAAAAACTTAAATCATATACTATACATTTGGGATTTACTGAGGGAAACACTTATTTTTCCTGAATTTGCTTGTTCAGATGACTTCTATTAATGCAACCCCTTCCCCCATTCCTTATTAAATACAATACTTTAAGTTCATTATCTTCTATGCGTTAGGCTGGTTAACCATTTGAGGTCCTGATAACTTTAGGTGCTAACAAGGGATTAAGGAATATATTTCACGTGGCGTTGCGTGTATATTTTTAGGTACGGTTTAACTGCGCATGCGTAGTAACTTTATTTACGTAAGTTATGTAGAATATACGCACAGACATGTGAATCGCACTTGGGGACATACGAACGGATGGGCGGGGTTGAAATACGTACTTGAAAATTTACATGAAAGTGGGTGGGGGGAGGCATTTAAATGAACGCTTGAGGACGCGGTCATAAGGAATCGCACGCACGGAAGACATATACGCACGTAAGTACACACGGAAAGATCAGAGTGGTCTGTGGAGGTGTAAGTCTACGATTGCACGGCCGGGAGAGGGGAGTGTCGTGGGTGTTGGAGGGTGTTGGCTTGCTATGTGCGTGCGTAGAATTGCGTACTTGGATCTGTGAATATGGCCCTAAGTGTGTGGTTGGAAGATGGATGTCAAAGGAAGATCCTATTTTAGTTGCTTGCAGTCATACCTTAGAATGATATAGTTCGGTCACGCATGCAAATTACACGGTGATTGCAAAAATAGCTTCTGTCTTCATACTGTTTACATAAAACAGATGCTGCTCACACAGGGTTACTGAACCAGATTGCTGTTCTTCATTGTCAGGATGATGTATAGAGTAGTTGATAAAGTCCATTATTCCAAAAGCAAACATACAATTCTAGGTCCCCTAACTTTACGGCACAGTCCCCTCTCTGGTCACCGGCCGCTAAGCTGGCGTCGCACTCCTCGCCCACAGCACAAACCAGGTGGTTTACTCCCTGGCACTAACTAGCTCTAATTAGACCCAGGTCTTCCACCTGTGAGTTCTGTGTGAAAGAGAGTGTGGAGGATTAACCCTGTCTGTAGCTGAAGGCTGCAGACTCCCAGAAACAATGAGGGCAGCACTGACACTGGAAGATTAGAGAACCTGTCAGGAAACGTTACTGATAGGGGCTGACAGCTTATTACAGCGCTTGGCACTCCATGTATGAGTGTCAAGCATGTTTGAAGCTGTCAACCTCTGACAGCTTCTATCAAGCATTGGCTCCACCCCGACCTCACCCAGCTCCGCCCCAGTCCCATCTGACCCCACCTAATCCCACCCATCCAGGCTTGGACCCCGCCTCCTTGCTGTGGGGCTTGAGTTTGTCACCTTCTGCCCCTGGTGGAACAATTTAAACATGCTTAGGCTAAACATAAGACTATCCTAAATCTTAAACAAATCTGTTGATCAAATAGAGTTTAGGGCCATTATAGATTTAACTGGACAGACAGTATAGCATCTGGCGTCAAATTTCAGGTTGCTTTATTTCAGTAGCTTTCTGTGATGCCAGAGTAGAGGGTAGGGGGGATGACACATTGCACATAGAGCACAGATGGACTTTCCAAAACCTCTCTGCTCACTGTATCATGTGCCAAGTCTCTGTGATCGCCATGGTATTTAGGGTTTCTAAATTATTACTATAATCATAATTATTCCTGATTATAAGGTACATGGAGTCTGGTCCTGATCTAAGAATGTTAGGGGACTTGTGCAAGCCCATGCATTTGGAAGCACAGATAGAAGCTGATATATACTGTTTTTAGAATTGATGGATGTGGGTCGCTGGCAGGAATAGCCCTCTTTCAGTTCTGTAGAGACTTGCAAATCGATTGCTTCCGCCTCGAGGAGGAGAAGCAATCGATCTTCCCGGGAACGGAGACTACGCGCCGAATGGTAAGTATTTATCTACCCTAACCCTTATGCTAATCCTTACCCTAACCGTCCCCTTCCACGGCCGAACCCTAAAACTCCTTAGAGAGTGTTACTCACGTCTCCAGTCTGTGGCGGAAGGGACAGATCTGCCGCGGTGTTTCCAAAAAATGAATGGGTAAGTATACTGATCGGCAAACAAACAAATTTCGAAAATGGCGGCCTTCTCAAAATTGAGACAGCCGAAAATGAACTCTCAGCTGTCTTTACTTCTAAAAGACCCATTTCACAGTGCCAACTCTGTCCACAATAAATCAGAGCTGTCTAAAGGCAGAAAGAGTACATGTAAAATACTTAAGATTCAGGATTAAAACTGTATGTTATTTGAACATTGAGGGGGATTCCGGCGTGATCTTGCAGAGTGCTGCCCATATATAATATGGGTAGCACAGTGGCTCACATCGCTGAGGTCATGAGTTTGATTCCTGGACTAGGCCTTATCTGTGTGGAGTTTGTATGTTATTCCCATGTCTGCATGGGTTTTCTTCCGGGTGCTCCGCTTTCCTCCCACACTCCAAAAACATGCTGCTAGGTTAATTGGCTGCAGAATAAATGAACCCTAGTGTGTTTGAGCCGGATCCTAAACAACGGGCGCCAGGGGAATTACATATATGTCGAGCCATCTTATTAGGACGCCGTAAGGGCCGGCGTACATAATGTACGTTATGTATGCCGGCTGTTACGAAAAGGGGCCCCCCCCTGTACACATGTCGTATCTCCGTCGTAAAGGTGGAGATAGACATGCTTATTAGGGGACGGGGCGGCGGAAGCCCCGTTACGGTCAGCGACACAGCCGTAAGTCCGCAAACCTTATTGTAACGGTTAGGGTAGGAGTCTAGACGCGTAAGTGTCCAGATTTGCTACCGACAGCGGGGAGTGCACAGGATGTGCATTCCCCGCTATGCTGCCGGCCGTAACGACCTTGGGCACCCGTAAGGCTCCTGTAGGTCTGGATCCGGCCCTTTGTGTGTGTATGTGTTAGGGAACTTACTGTGTTGCTCCAATGGGACAGGGTTCAGAGCCTAAATGTGTCAGTGATCTTATCTTGTAAACTGAAATCTATTTTTCCTTATACTCCCTCTACATCTCACAACAATGCTCTTTACCAAATTGTCACCCTTGTCACCCTCCCTAGCGACAGTGTTGTTTGTGTGCCCTGGCATACAAGGGAAGCCACTTAGAAATGATTCCGCAGATGCACAGGAATTTCACGGTCGTGCATCATGCTTGCCATCGGAAATGCAGGTGAGGTGTTGTGTCAGGCCTTGTTATTAATAGGAGACTTAGCTGCAAAAATTGTAAGTGACCGGGTAATGATAAGTGAGGCTGATGTCCTGCTGGTTTCCTCAGGCTTATGACCTGTTACTGATAACAGTGACCTAGAAAAAGGACAGAATGTGTCTCTTATCGTTACAGACACATAGTACACGGTTGTCAACTTTTGCAAATGAATGTCAGGGAGATTATGAGAGATCTATCAAGGGACTGCAGCAAAGAGGTGTGTCCTGTACCACCAAAGGGGTGTGTCCTGTGAATAGCTCCACCCATGGGCGTGTCTAGTGCTGCTAGAAAACTTTTTGTCAATAAAAATGGCGGCATCAGTATTTATTGATTGTTATATTGTCAGTGATTAAAAACTTTCAGTATTATTGTGGAGACTGTGAATAGGATCCGCTGACTTCTTCATCGTTATAGAAAAGATACAAGTAGATGACACTGCAGCTGATTAACAAAAGACCACATTTTTTTTTGTCTCTGTTATTGAAGTCATGTTGTCTTAGATTACTGTCAGTCTTTGTTTACATCTTGGCCTCCATGAAAATGGCTGCCTCCATAGGCCTCAATACAGGGAAATAGGAGACCATTTCTAAACGGTTGCAGTCCTCGGTTACGAAATTTCATTTACGAAATAGGGACATCCGAAAGTTGCTTTTCGGATGTGCCTATTTTGAATACCCCCCCGTTTCGAATTTTTTTGTAGAATGAGTGAGTATGCCGATCAACATACTCTCCCATTCCGTTTTGGAAACGCTGCCGCTACCGCAGAACCCGCACCATGGGAAAGGTGAGTAACCTCTCCAGGGTTAGGGTCAGGCTGCGGGGAAGGGAGGGTTAGGGTGAGGCAGCAGGGGAGGGAGGGTTAGGGGCAGGCTGCGGGAGATGGAGGGTTAGGGTCAGGCTGCAGGGAAGGGAGAATTAGGGTCAAGCTGCGGGGAAGGGAGGGTTAGGGTCAGACTGCGGGGAAGGGAGGGTTAGGGTCAGGCTGCGGGGAAGGGAAGGTTAGGGTAATGAAAGGGGAGGGTTAGGGTTAGAATTAGGGAAGGATTGGGGTCGTTTTTTGCCTTACCTTTTGGAGCACCGATATTTCGGTGCTCTGCGGATTGATTGCTATGCCTCATCGAGGCATTTGCAATCGAAATCCCAGCCAGTTCGGTATTGAATTAGGGCCGTTCTTTCCGGAGACCCACATTTCTAAATATAATTTAACAGTGACTTCTGGAATTGAATCAGCATCACGGAAGTTGCCAACACTTCAGGGAGTCAGGGAGATCACCTGCTCTTCAGGGTGTCTGGCAAGAATGACATCGGGACTGATTTGAGTTAGGATTAACTGTAGAAAGGGGTTTCAATTTGCACCTGGAGAATGCAGAGAAAATTCTGACCGCTTTTGCTTATTGCACACAAATACTTAGCAGCTTTAGTTTTAACTCTAATTTAGAGTTGAGCTATAAAACACCACCTTTTACATCAAACTGTTTACACATTTTAAATTTGCCTTCCCCCTCCGCAGTTCAACATGGCTTTGCCCAAGGTTCAGATTTGCCTTTTTTTTTTTTTTTATACTTGCGATTAGAAAATCCCCCTTTTCAGTAGTCTGAATTCAGTCTAATTAATGACATTTCCGAAAGCTTCCAACAGAGGGCGGGGTTGCAATCACAAGTTGACGTGACTTGTACAGCATAGGCATGCGGACACTTTGTGCACCAATCCGGACTTCCGAACTACCACTATTATACGTTTCTGGGAGTTGGAAAAGTTAGGTTTTGGCTCTCAGAAATGCGAAGAAAGTAGTTAGCGGAATGATTGCGCAGAAGTGTATGTATCGCAACTGTGATTGTGGATCCGTTACTCACAGATTCGATTGCAAATGATTCGGGAATTAGCATTTGGTACTAAGGACCGGATTCACAGATACGCGTGTAATAAGTACGCAAATATACGCATGTACGTCGCAAGGCAACATTCATGACACTGCCTTCGCACGGATGGATTTTTGGTGACTTACAACTCCATAGCGCATCCTTAACTCTACAGATGTATTTATGTGCCTAAGTTGCTTAGGTACATGCGTACATTTAAATGCCTCCGCCCCCCCCACTTTCACGTAATTTCGCATGTATGGAAGATAACCACGCCCCTCTGTACGTATGTCACTAAGTACAATTTAGAAATCCGTGCCTAATGGACTTCCATGCTCAAATCCTACGTAATTTGTGTAAAAAAAAGTTACTACGAATGTGCAGCTACTCCGGTCCTAAAAATGCGCATGGAAAAAGAAGCAAAATTGTATCTGTGAATCCTATTTTAAGCCAACTGTTTAGTCACAGAAACACCTGACTTTCTGGAGTCTTTTCTATAGAGGTCAGTAGATGGACCTCTTCCCTATCATCTTAAATGACCATGCTCTGTCTTAGATGTATCAGACTGACTCCTTCATGCTTTATGATATTATCCATCTCACGGTTGGCTTGTCTTATTGCTTGATTAACCAACTGAATGAGCAATACGTATCGAACAACAGAGCTGCTCCCACCAGGTTAGATGAAATCTATTTAGAACAAAACAAGAGCATGTCCCGCACCAGTTTGATACATTTATCTTAACGTGATATTCCACATAGTTGCTTAACACTCCTGTGGAATGGGTGCTACTCAATGGTAACCATATAACAAGAGAGAATATAAAGAATCCAACCTCCAGACCTTGAAAAAGCTGTGTTGCGAAACACGTGTTGGTGTCGAGGGTCCCGTCTCCGCGTCTCTGTCAGCAG
This sequence comes from Limnodynastes dumerilii, assembly GCA_011038615.1. Classification (NCBI taxonomy): domain Eukaryota; kingdom Metazoa; phylum Chordata; class Amphibia; order Anura; family Limnodynastidae; genus Limnodynastes; species Limnodynastes dumerilii. The sequence continues at coordinate 66,083 of WWET01001948.1, read as the reverse complement.
TTCCCGCTCTGCATGCCCGCTTCAGCCGCTCACGTTCATGGCGCGCCAGACCTTGAAAAAGCTGTGTTGCGAAACACGTGTTGGTGTCGAGGGTCCCGTCTCCGCGTCTCTGTCAGCAGTTCCCGCTCTGCATGCCCGCTTCAGCCGCTCACGTTCATGGTGATATTTACCTGTTTGTGTGATGTTTGTTTTTGCTGGTAGGGACATGCAGCAGCCCTTAAGTGGGTGAAGTGTCACCGTGAGGTGATTTTATTATTTTCTTTTATTTACTGTAGTTAGGGATAATTTAGGAACATGACCGCTGCTTGGGTCAAAAGGAACCATGATATTTATTATCTAGGATGCTGAGACGGGATCCCTCTGTTCTCTTTTACTATATGTTTGTATTATGTGTGTTTATGTTGTCTGGAGTCTGATTTTT
>WWET01001948.1:39818-50007 GCA_011038615.1 Limnodynastes dumerilii | reverse complement strand
CCTGCTGAAAAATACTTTCAGGGTCTGGCTCCTGGGTTCTGGTACCCTGAAGCCCAAAATCAGTGTCAAGGCTGGGGGTAGCCAGACCATGAGGCAGCCAGTAATATCTGCACTTTCAGGAAGTCTGTATGAAGCTTGCAGGCAGTCCTGGAAATGATACGCTATCAGCAGTTTACCGATAGGATTAACCAGCGATTCCTGGGAGAGACACCTCTCCTAACCCTGTGATTTCCTTGTCTTATAACCTGTATGACACACAACAGCACATTGGATAGTCTCTTCCTGCTGTCTCTGCTATAGAAATTAACGCAAAACACCTGACATATATGTTATACATCCGCTCCATACGGCCCTAAGTTATTAACATTTATTTATAAGACTACATGGTATCTGCAGTACCCTGCAAGGAAACAATGAATGCCCAAATTACATACAGGGTACAATAAAATACATAAAATAGACAGTGTAAAATATGATGGTGACAAGGGTACACAGTAAAATACAAATGTAGAAGGAAAGAAGGGGCAGAGTTAGTTGGTAGAGAGAGGAGAGGTGATGGGGCAAAAGTGGGGGGTGAGGAAGACAAGTGGATAGAGGCCCTGTTCAAAGGGAGGGGGTGAACTGTCAGGAGACACAAAGATAAAGGGGGGGCAGATGGAGCGGAGCGAAAGGTTAGGATGAGGAAGGGTAGGCTAGTCTGAAAAAGTGAGTTTTGAGGGAGCGCTTGGAAAGAGGTCGATAGTCTGATAGGCTGTGGTAGGTCATTCCAGTGTAAAGGGACAGCATGGGAGAAGTCTTGGATGCGGGTTTGAGAGATGGTGGGACAGTGGCTGTGGGCAGAGTAAATGAGTATGGACGGAGATAATGGAGGAGGAGAGATAGGGAGCAGTGGGGGAGGAGAGAGAGAGCTTTGTAAGCGGTGGTAAGGATTTTGAAGACTGTGGATCTCTCAGCTGTATCCATGTATCCCATCACTCGCACAGAGTTCCGAATTGTGACCCTACTATAAACCTTCTGTTCTGTCCCCACTAAAGAATGAAGGATCTTATGGCCAGCCAAGTATTTATAGTTTCTCAGTGAAATCGGTAGGAGAGGGAGCGGTAGGGTATACCACTATATACCAACCCATTTCCTACAATGATCCTTATACCCCATTGCTGTTCCCAATGTGACAAATTCCTCTCAGTGTTGACCAGTGATAATCTGTCTGTGCTGAGAGCTGGAATCCGATGCATGGAAGTCTGTTTGACTTGACAGTACTAGATTCTTCAAGCGATGTTTGGTACCACATCTATTGAGACTGTGCATTGTAATACCCAGGCACGCCCAATGCAACCCGGCCTCTCTGGCGAAAGGTGTCATTATTCAAAAATCCGCGTAGGTCTGAGTGCTTTCCGATTGGGTGGCAGGAAAATGAGTGTGGTTCTGTGGTACAATGGTCTACAGTAGAATGCAGCTTGCAATTGCCGACCGGCTGCAATTTAGAAAGTGACGATGCTGTGAGACCTGGAGTCACAAAGGGTAATCTGCCGAAAGGTAAGTGTTTAACCTAACCCTACTTTTAACCCTTTCCTAACTCCAAAGCTTCTTGGGCCGCCTCTTAACCCTAACCTTCCCCTTTAGACCCAACCTTAACCTTAGCCTGCTGCAGCCTAACACTGATGCATCCACTGCAACCTCTCGCTATTGGAAGCAGGGAAATTGGTTCTCATTCCCAGTAGCAATTTTTTTTTTCAGGGCTGCTTGAACAATGATATAGCCGCCGTTCAGCTGACGACTGGTTCACGTTCAAAATACATCCGTTCAGACTGGCGACCACATCCCCAGGAAAAGAGGGGGAAATCGGATCTCTGAATCCTATACCCAAGTTTTAAAAAATATATTTAGATAGATGCATAACCACACGTTTAAGTTATTAGTATTTTTGGGCCGGATTTACACTTAAGAAGCTAGAAGAAAAAATGACCTGCTACGCATGTGCGGAGGGTTGTTTACGCAATCTACTTACCACTTAGGTCGGTCTTTAAAGGTTAGGTAGAAGGAGGCGTGCCATGCCTGACCCTGAAGTTTGCTTCCTCCCAGCAGAAAATCCTATGTTTGGAAGTTAATACAGAGCATTTCATGAGAACGGGGTGTCATGTGTGGAATTCTATGTGTCATTCAACCTGACATTCTCACATAAAGACAAGACTGTACATCTCGCTTCCACTCTCCACAGGGCTTGTGGCTGGAGGCAGCTTAATGCGGTATGTTCCAACCAAATTGTTACAGAGTGCAGTATAATAGTGTAGGGTTTGCTGTGCTCGATGGGAGGTTTGTGGCTGATGTTCTGGCTATCAGGCTTTTTAAAGTGATATAGGCGACAGCCTAATGATGGCTGTATCTGTTTGGATAGGAATGCAGTCTCCGGGTTGATAACAGTATTTTAGAAATACAGGAAGCCAGAAGCTCATTTTCATCTGCCTCTATTTTGAAAATACTACTATTGCTAAATTTTTATGAATGAATGAGAGAAATCATGCGTTTTTCATTCTTACGCATTCGTTCATTCGGATATCGACCCGGCGCTTCCGAGGTGAGTACTAGGGTCAGGCTGCAAGGAAGGGAGTCTTAGGGTTAGGCTACGGGGAAAGGGAGTCTTAGGGTGCGGGGAGGGGAGTCTTAGGGTCAGGCTGCAAGGAAGGTAGTCTTAGGGTTAGGCTGCAGGGAAGGGAGTCTTAGGGCCAGGCTGCGGGGAAGGGAGTCTTAGGGTCAGGTTGCAGGGGAAGGGAAGGTTAGGGTCAGGGTAATGTAAGGAAAAGGGTTGGGATTAGATTCATACTTACCATTCAACGCTGCCTTTCTGTCCAGAATAAGACCGATTGCTTTGCCTCGGAGAGACGGAAGCAGTTGATTTCCCCAGGCACTTTGCAAATGTCTAGGAGAGAAAGACCATTCGATCTGGAGATCTGCACCCGTTTAGATAGGATTCAAGTTTTGAATTTATTTTATTTTTTTTCAGTGCAGATATACAGTTCTAATTGCCAGGATACCTGCTGACGTTTTTTTTTTACAGTTTCTGGTATTCGTTTCGGTTCCCGGGATCCATGTGCTGCACTCTACTGTGCTTTCCTCGATAGGGATTAGGAATTAGGGTTATGGCAAAGTTAATCAAACATGTCACATTACAATATTCAATTAGACAGGAGCCGCGGTAATGACTCTCAGCGCTAGAATGTTTACTGTCCAAAATCTTGATTTGAACCAGCAAAGCACAAACTTTTAGATGCACCAAATCTAGACCGGGGTTTGGGGTGTTGCCGGATGGAGTTTGGGCAGTTACGAGGGGTGGAGTTTGGTTACGAATGGGCGGGGCTTACTTGTTCCATTTTTGGCATTGTAAATGTAGACGGTGTACGGCAGTTATGCCACTCATCCACTCTATGCAGTTTCCAAACCGATTATAGTCTGATTGTCCCGATAACTGTGTAGTGTGTACCCAAATTTACAGTGAATATTTATCAAAAATAAGTGCATAACATCATAAACACCCGTCACCATTTACACGCCTTGCAAAACAATAACATTGTCATTTTTAGTTTACTTTTCACATATTTTAAGTGCAGAGAATATTGATTTAATGTATTGATCCCTTGACACTGCGCAGGCTAACCATAGTAGTGTATTGATAGTTTAACCCATTTAGTTGGGTGTGTGATTAATGACCTCTGTTATGGTTAGGTCATTGGGGAGACTGTAAAGAAAATAAAGTGAAGCTTCATGGACAATGGCTGATGAGATCTCAGAGAATGCCTCACCCCAGGGCTTGTAGAGGAATGTAGGACAATAGATAAGGGAGAGTCCGTCCTATCTCCCCAGAATCTGGATTCTTTTTCTTCATTTTTGCCAGATTTACATTTTCTGTTAGCAAAAAATTAAGTTTTGGGAATTTTGTCATGCTTAAAATATTCTGATCACCGCACCCAGTATCATAGGAGAGAGTTTACGGGTCATATCCAGTCTCTCTTTCCCCCCCCAACTTCATAGGACCAGATCAGAGGGCAAATATAAGAGTTATAAGAAAAAAAGGTGGAAAGTTACACCTGGGCAAAACCATGTTAAATTGCAGGGGGAGGCAAATTTTATCTGTTGTAAATATTATTAGAGTTGAGAGGTAAAGGACCAGCCTGGAGATCCGAGTGCAGCAGCGGAGGAGATCTGGAAATGGATCTAGACTGAAGGAGCTTGTAATTAAGAGACTGTAATTAAGAAAGGAAAGTTACACCTGGGCTAAACCATGTTGATTTCAGGGGGAATCAAGTTAATTGTATTCTTTGCATGCAGGGATATATATATATTTGAATTGCTTACTGCACACAGATACTAACCAGCTTTACTATCACACTGTTATACCCCTTTCACATCACCACCAAATACCCGGGATTTTTGCAAAAAATTTGGGTCTCGGCAAAATCCCGGGTATTTGGTGGTGATGTGAAAGGTGCACTTCTGATCAACCCGGGTCAAAAGACCCGGGATTTCAACCCTGGCAAAAAGATGGGTTTTTCCCGGGTCCAACCCGGGAAGGGTGGCAATGTGAAAGGACCAGGGTTACTTTCAACCCGGGTTTTTCACCTTGCAACCTCATCTCATCTGTTGCAAACAGTACTAGTGTTGAGAGGTGATATTTCCCAGCCCAAGTCTAAATACCAGTGTAATAGTAAAGCTGGTCAGTATCTGTGTGCAGTAAGCAATTCAAAGATATATCCCTGCATTCAAACAATACAATTAAATTAATTCTCCCTGCAATCAACATGGTTTTGCCCAGGAATGACTTTAAGTACTTATTTTAAGAAGATTCTTAAGTGTGAATCAGTTCCTTAATTTCAAGCTCTTAAGTCTGGATTCGGCCTCTGATGAGGAGATTTCCCCTTGAGATGAGAGGCCACTCCCTTTGCTCATATGGTCTTATGATACTTGGACCCTACCATTAAGGTTTCCACACCAACCCCTGAAAATTGACTCTTGAAATTCGACATAGATTTTGTTTCGTAACTTTCCACCTGATTTCCTCTTATTTTCAAACTCTCTGGATCTAATCCATGTTTACCAATCGGTAAATGGACTCTATAGGCGTCTCTCTGATATCCATACATCCAATTATTGGGTGATCGGGCAAATAATCGCTCTAGTGTATGGTACAGATCAATTTTTGAAACGTCAAATAAACGCACCAGAAACGCTCTGGTGCGATTATGCGATTATTTGATCGTTCAGCATGTTTGATTTAAAACAATATTTTAAAACGATATTTTAAGGGATCCAATCAGCAAGCTGAATGGCTCCCTATCCTTGTAATAGACACTGCTGCTGATCTATGTATAAAGCTGCTCTGACAGCCTGAAGTATACCTTCAAAGCTGTCAGAGCAGCATAGTGCATAGATCTGCCGCAGCGTCTATTGCAGGGAATACTAGAGAGAGGGACCAGCCGAACCCGCGCTTTGTGAAGGAGTGCAGCCACAGCACATACACAGGGACTGGGACACCAGCAAAGCCAAGTTAAGTCAATTAAAGGATCTGTATGGAATGGCCGGTATGCTGCAGAGAAAGGATTGCTGGAAACATACAAGGGAGGAAAGAGGTGTGAAAGCATGGCTGTGACATATAAGGGGTGAAAGGATAGCTAGGTTATGCAAGGAGGTGGAGACATACAAGGGGGTGAAAGGATGGCTGTTTATGTATCCCTTTGTATGTTTTTTTGCTTTTTTAATAAAATTTTGGCACCTGCTTCACAATTAAGAATCTGCGGCTTTTTAGGTCCGTAAATTTAAGAAGGGACAAACAGCGCATGTGTGGTAACCTTATGTACGCAATCTATACTGGACTTAAGAACGGGACGGTTCTGAATCACCGTTATGAACCTAGTTCATCTAGGAATGAAGAGGCATGCCGGGACAAAATTAAGAACAAAGATAAGAAGAGTGGGTGGAGGAAACCATTTCAATGGGGATTTTGGGTGCGGTTACCAACTTTCCTAATTACCCAACATACGCACACAACTACGAACCTAAAGATAAGGTAGCACTATGGCATTCGTAAGTCAAGAAGGAGCTGAAGACCAAGAGCGTGTCAGGGGACTCGGCATGCTACTTGGATGCGTAAAATTAAGAACCTAAGTGTGAATCCGGTCCTATGACTCCAACATATTATGTAGTGCTTTTAATGTTATTGAACTATTGCTTAAATTATAGATTACTTTTGTAATGCTGGGAGATATGTCACGCTACAACAAGGGGATGCTGCATATCATTGCCAATGATATAGGCAGCAATGCCAATGCACCCAGTGGATTTTAAAACACCCCTATTGGCAGCGCAAAATAATTTTTATTATTCAACAATGAAGGGGGGGGGGCAAGAAGTTGCTGTACTGGGGCCCAGAATTTGTTTTGGTGACCCTAATCAACCACCACCACATCCCTAGTAACACTATGAATTCCAGCATTGATAAGCAGGGGTGGGACCTCAAGCCATGATTTGCATACATTTGCATCATCAAGCTCCGCCCATGCTACCATATCAGTCTTGCCTACAAGATCTCCCCGCTGTATGTGGTAACTGAGCATAACCACTGCATGTATACAGGCTTTGCCATAGAACGTACTACCATGCACTTAGGGCACTGAGAAAGCTGTCTGGTTCAGCTAGCTGTGTAATGGATTTCACACTTAATATTGATTTTCTTTATTGCATAGGGAAGATACAATTGATGAGCACATGTTTTTAATAATGGAACAGGATTATTCACGCGTGATAGGAAAAGAGGGTGAGGCTGGAGATCTTTTACACTGTATCAGGAAACCAACACAGAGCAAACAATGATGAGGAACAGCAATCAAGATGTGGAAGGGAGATTTTATAGCATTGTATCGCTCTAAGCTCAAATGAAATGGGGATGACGGTGTCACGGGCATCGGCATATGGAAATAGTGTGCCGTGGGTAGTATGGGAAACATTGGGCAGAATCGGGGGCAGAAGTAGAGCGTTTTGGGCCCCGTAACTAGGAGGCAGGGCCTGAGTCTGAATGGGAGGAGGTGTTGGTCATCTGCCACGTGATATGTACGGTCACCTGCCGGCATCCTCCATGAGCAGGCTGCTGTAATTGGCTGACTCCACGCCTAGCACTCAGTCTATGGGCCCGATTCAAGCTTGGTCACGTTGCATTTTTCCTCATAGAGGAGCGCATTAAAACCTGTGAATTTTGCTTACCGGAATAGGCGCACTTTGCGCTTATTCCCGTGTCCGCTGGCCCTATGAGTGCTGAGCAGCTGACGTCCCCTCCTCTGTCAGCAGAGGGCAGCACTGAGTAGTCAGCTACTACCAATGATAGTAGGGCTCATAGGGCTATATTATTAAAGTGTAGAAAAGGAAATGTGGAGATGTTGCCTATAGCAACCAATCAGGTTCTAGCTGACCGTTCTGTAATAGGAAAGTGAGAGCTAGAAGTGCGGGTACTGTCTTAAGCTGACAGCCTCTGACATCTTTGAGCTCTATGAGTGCAGGATGGGCAACTGCCCCAGATCCCCCCACTCCTCCTGGCCCTGAAGCAGTTGCATCCCTTTTACCCATGGTAATTACACTACTGGGCATAATGTTGATATGTAATTGAGTATATTTTTGACATTTTATCCTTTAACTGCAAAACTTTTTTTAGCAGTGGCTCTGAAAACATAGCTACCAATATTTAGAATCCCAAGAGTGGCACAAAATAAGCTCCCTCCGCCTTAGTTCTGCCCAAACACCACTCATTTCTGCCCAGAAATGGCCATATTTGGACAAAACTCCACCCATTTTCCCCCATAAGCTCTGCCCCTTTCTCAGTCCACCAATCGGGACAGTCCTACAACAAACGGGACAGTTTGGGGGTAGTGGATAATAGATCCTGCTCCCGTACACAGTAAGGTTGTTAATATCGCCACAGGAGATGCTTTTCCCTTTAAATACACTGAAGACAGGAGACTCCTGTTATTGTGTGTGATACAGTAGGATTTCTCAGTAGAACATAAGGCATTATGACTGTCTCCTGGCAACAACTTAATAGTGAGATCATCCTCTACTAAAGAATAATTACAAGGTACGATCATTATACAGTCAGGTTTAATAATTTCCCTAGGATATGGCTTTCATCTTTAAGTGTATCTGTAACTACGACTCATTGTGGCTTTGAGTAACTCTTACACGACCGTAGAGATGAAGTTTCCCCCTGTTTATCGGAATAGTTTACAATGAATTTCCCTGAACATTGTAACATACAGACTTCCTGTTTATTAGTAATTAGCGGCCAGATATAGTCTTAAGGGATGGATCCTTCTATGGTCTGCTTCTAATGCGATCCCGAACAAAAGCTGCAAACAGATCCGCAACCACAGGCCCACAAAGATATGCAACAGGGTAGACACACCAGGTGGGGTACGTAAAATGAGGGATGAACTGGGTAGACTGAGGTAATGGTCAGGGGTGCGGCAACTGCAGTTTAATGCAAAATCATGCACTTGGGGCACAAAAACCCAAAAGTTCAATATATCATTAATGGAATTACCTGATACCCCATTCACACTGAGCCATAAACCCAGGATATTGCCGGGGTAAGCCCTGACCCTGGTCGAGGCTCAGTGTGAAAGGGTCCAATAACCTAGGAGTCAAACCCGGGACAATTGGGGGGTAATTCCCGAGTCTGACCCAGGTAGCCTTTAATATGAAAGGTGAGACCCAGGAGTCACAGAAAGAAAGTGATTGGGGGATTAGGGACATGAGACATAAAATAAATGACTCACACTAATTGCCAGGGCAGACCCGGGTTCAAAAACCTGTCATATTGGCAAGTGTGAATGGTATTTCTAAAAAAAAAAAAGGGTGTGAAGAAGGGCGACACACAGCAATAACCCGGGCTCAAAAACCTTGTTTTTTTTCAGGGGCAGCAATGTAAAAGTAGTATCTACTGAGGAGGAAAGGTATCTAAAAGTCACTGTTTCGTGAGATATAAATGATGTATAATATATACCATGTAACGCAGCAATGAGAAAGTCAGATGCTTGGTTGCATAGGGAGAGGAATTAGTAGCAGAAAGAGAGAAGTAGTGATGCCCCTTTATAAATCATTGGTATGCCCTCACCTAGAATACTGTGTTCAGTTCTGGAGGCCATATCTCCAGAAAGACATAAATACATTAGAGACTGTGCAAAGAAGAGCAACTAAAATGGTCCATGGCCTTTATAACAAATCATACCAAGAAAGGCTAGAGGAACTAAACATGTATAGCTTGGAGCAGAGAAGGGAGAGGGGGGACATGATAGCAGCTTTCAAATACATCAAGGCTTGTGACCAGCTAGAGGAGGGTACCATTATTCAAAAGAAAAGGTGTAATAGAACACAAGGGCATGGATACAAACTGGAGGGTGTCCGTGACTGATTCTCTCCACCGCAGCATCTCCTCTCTGATCATCAGAGGAGATGCTGCGGATAGAGGCAGTCACGGACTCTGCTGCGGCGCTGAGGTGAGTAAAGGAGGTAACAGAGCCTCATCTCTCCGTCACCCCCTTTACTCACAGCAGCGCCGCAGCAGATAACAACAAAAGGTAAGTCATGGAAGCGGGGGGCTGCTCCCGCCCCCCTGTGCGCTGCGCCCTACGCAGCAGCGTAACTGGCATAATCAGTGGGCCGGCCCTGATGCAGTGCATTACTGGGTACTGAGGCCTAAGTCAGTAATAGCTGTATTACTGGCTTGGGCCCGTTAACGGAGGTAGTTACAGCAGATTTCAGGGCCCGGGGGCCCTGAAATCTGGTGTAGCTGCCTCCGTTAACGGTCCCAGACAATGGAAGTGCCAGCGTGGCATTATTGGTGAGTGGTGGGGGGGCCTGTGCTGGGCCCCCCTAGCTCAGGGGCCTGGTCGCAAGTGCGACCGCTGCGACCCCTGTAGCTACGCCACTGGGCATAGGGGTAATTGCGTTGTGAGTCCCCGAAAGTTGCTTCTCGGCTGTCCCTATTTTGAATTAGAGCCATTGTAGATTTTTTTTTTATGAATGGGTGCGTATGCGATTCACATACTGATCCATTCACTTTCGCAAGAGGTGCTGCTGGACCACCGGAAAGGTGAGTAGCCCTCTCTGGGGACTTAGGGTTAGGCTGGGGGGATGGGACTTAGGGTTAGGC
>WWET01001948.1:26442-39788 GCA_011038615.1 Limnodynastes dumerilii | reverse complement strand
GGGCTGGCGGGGGGTGGGGGGAGTTTCTTACTGGAGGTTTCTTACCTTTTGGAGCATAAGCAATCGATATCCCAGCCAGTTCGGAACTGACTGGGAGCGAACGGCCCTATCAAAATACGGCCGTTTGCAACAGGAACCCACAATAATTCAGGGGGAAAGGGTGTTAAAATGGGGGGAATTATCTTTTAACTTACTAAGCCACAAAGGAAAACAAAACACCTCCTGCAAACATGTTACCCGCGGGAGGTGAAGTAGATGTTGTGAATTATATTCTTTCTCTTTAACACTATTCATATGACTTTCATCAGCAGTACTGTAACTAACCTGAAGTATCCGTGCGCTGGGTGCACCTAAATGATAGAGTTTAGCAGTTACAGGAAGATATTTATACCCTGAAATGCGTCGTACTGTAAAATGCCTCATTGCTTCATTACCGGGAACATCAGATGCTTCACAATTCATCTGGGAATACAGCGTTCTGCACATCCCAATTTAGGAGTTCACTTGTTATGGATTCTCTCCGCTCCAACTGTTTCCATATCATGGCATTTTTGGGTGTAAGAGACAGTAAACAAAAGAAAAACAGATTGCTTTATGTATGAGGAATCTTTCCTGAAATCTAACACCCAATAAGCATGGAAATTAAGCTGGCCAAACACTAGAGCAGTTATGTAATTATTGGGTGATCGGGCCAAAAAATCGTGGTTGCAGTCCCGCTTAGAAATTCCGATTTCCGAAAAACAGACATCTGAAAGTTCCATTTCGGATGTCCCTATTTTGAATACCGCCCAGTTTATAATTTTTTTCTGATTTGTAAACATTACCGCAGGACCGCAGGGAAAGGTGAGTAACCTCTCCAGGGTGCAGGGAAGGGAGTAGGGTCAGGCTGCAGGGGAGGGAGGGTTAGGATCAGGCTGCAGGGAAGGGAGTGTATGGGTCAGTCTGCAGGAAAGGGAAGGGTATGGGTAAGTCTGCAGGGAAGGGAAAGTTAGGGTTAGGGTAATGAAAGGGGAGGGTTATGGTTAGAATTAGGGAAATGAATACAGAAAAGACAAGGATTGAGGTACCGGCGCTGGTATACTCTACTATCCTAAACTGCTACCAATAAAAAAAACTCTTCGTGTATACACAATACTGATAAGAGCTGAAATTCCTAACCCCACAATAGACAATAGTGCTGTTAAATTCCCAATTTACACTCAAGATTTAAAATGCATTCATACACCAATGAACATCGTATCAGACGCTATCTCAGATATAAATTTAGATCTACTCCAAATGCTGAAGCTAGAAACATGCAACAACGCACTCACAGTCCAATAGTAATAATGCAGAAGTAGAAGAGGAAAAATACAAGCAAAAATAGAAGGACACAATGGTCTTCAGAAAATCTTCTAAGACCCAATTCCAACGATGGTAAGTCTTGTAAGTAACCAAGCACTCTCAAACAAAATCTTGTTCATAGGTCAGTAACAAATGGGTAAGTAATCGCAGGTAAGTAATAAACTTACTGTATTACTCCTTTTATTTGTAGTACTCTAAATCTTCCCCAAACTCAACTGCCAAATATTGAATTGTTGTCCTCTCAAGTGCCAAACATCCACAGTTCCTCACTACTTTCTTCTCGCGTTGTCTATGCTTCGTATTGTAATGTAAGACAGTGCTCCTCAACCTTTTCTCACCCTCGGCACACCTAAGCCCTTCCCAGAATTCCGCGGCACACCTAAGCCCTTCCCAGAATTCCATGGCACACCAAGGCAAAATATACTAAAAAAAACCCCCAGAAATTACGAAGTACTTACACAGAAACTACATTTAATTGCTATTTTTTTTGGATAAATTTAACATTGCAGCTAATAACTTTTTAACATGTGTCTTCAGCCTCCCTAGTAGCCCCATTCATGTGTCTCCAGCCTCTCTAGTAATCCCCAATTATGTGTCTGCAGCCTTCCCAGTATCACCAATCATGTCTCCAGCTCTCCAGTACTCCTCATTCATGTCTCTACAACCTCCTTAGTATCCCCTTATTTCCTTAAGGCAAGGTCTTCCAGTGCTTTTTCTCCTTTTGGAGGCATTGTACCGTGGCACACTTGGCAACATCCCATTGCACACTGGTTGAGGAGCAGTGATTTAAGACACAAGAAAACTGGAAAGAAACACACTTTCATCGCATAGCTTGTCATCAACACAGAACCCAATGAATACATTGTAATCATTGAAGAAAGGAGTGTGGAACGGTGAATGAATGAATGCATTTTAAATCTTGAGTGTAAATTTTGAATTTAACGGCACTATTGTCTATTATGGGGTTAGGAATTTTGGCTCTTATCAGTATTGTGTATACATGAAGAGTTTTTTTCTATTGGTAGCAGTTTAGGATGGTGGAGTATACCAGTGCCGGTACCTCGATCCTTGTATATTTCTGTATTTGTTCTATAGGGGCATTTATTTGTCTCTGTAATAAGGGGAGATAAGTGTTAATTCCCTAGGATAGAGATTGGCTGCAGTTTTTTTGGAGCGCAGGTGTAGGCATTTTTTGATAATTAGGGGAATGGTTGGGGTACTTTTTTCCCTTACCTTTCGGAGCACTGAGGTATTTGCAATTGAAATCCCAGCCAGTTCGAAACTGGCTGTGAGGAAACGGCCCTATCGAACTAGGGCCGTTCTAAGTGGGGACCACATCCATTTCTAAATATAGTCATCATACCACTGTGACTTCTGGAATTGAATCAGGGAAGTTGGCAACACTTTAGGGAGTCAGGGAGATCACCCGCTCTTCAGGGGATCTGACAAGTATCGCTATAGTGCATGATCAGGATGGATTTTTCTAACACCCGATAGTCGTTCCAGTAGTGCTCTGGTATGATGATTTGATATGCTTATTTATATCAGAGCCAATCAGCTCACTGAACGGCTCCCTCTTCTGCTAGGACTATCAGTCCCAGGAGAGGTGTATGGCACCGATAACGGGACCTTTTACTGGCAGGAAATCATCCCATTTATCAGGCCATCTCCTATTGAGATTGATAATCGTCCCAGTGTATGGCATAGAGGACCGGATGCTTACTGTTCCTAGCTGTAGACACGCAGTCATATTAGCGCAATGGAGACAACTCCCATGGCTCATACAGAGTTTTAACACCTTCACCCTGCCGCAAAAATCCGATCCGTCCCCATTTAAAATAAAGACGAATCATAAGCGGGGATCTTGCGTCTGATGGAATGCCTGCACTTACTGGCCCGTATTCAGAGTACCGGACATATAATATATACGTCCGGTGTTTAGCAATGTTTATTTTTTTACGTAATTACGTATTTCAGACCGCATTTACGCAATCTACGTAAGAAAAAGATACGTAGATTACGTAAAAAAATTACTACGCATGCGCAGTAGTAAAAATCACTAAACACCGAATGTATATGTTATACGTCCGGTACTCTGTAATACTAAATCCCCGCCGCTTCTGACTGCAAACTAGCCCAGCTGCCGGATTGCATTTCAATTGCAGCACTCAGATATGTTCATAGTCTGTATCCAGATCTGGGGTCAGATTGCGCTCGCAAGTGGGCGTGACTTGGTAATATAAGGTGCAGTATAGCCGCGTCGCTGCACTGCATACCAATCCAGGCGTCCGAATTGGCACCATTTTATATTTGTAAGTTGGAAAGTTTAATCGGTTGGTGTGAGGGGATTGGTTAGCGGAGTCATCGCACTCATGTCTCAATATCGCGGTTCTGCGATTACGGATTCAAGCGCATTTGATCAATGTAGACCCATGTACAAAATACAGTAATTCGTTTTCTAACAAGTTGTCAGTAATATCCGTCTGCGGGTCACAAATAGGCATGTGTCTACAGTCAGGCCGAGCTGGAAAGGAAGTTTTTCTATCTTGCCGAGGCTTCGGAGGAATCTTGCACGAAAATTGCTGGTTATGAAAAATATGTGTCATTATTTCTGTAGTAATACCGACGCCATCCGTCTGACGGCTGTCTGTAACGCAGGAGAGATGACACAAAATATTAGGTAGAGAGAAGAGAGATGTATTATTAGGTGTAACACACCGTCTTCATCTCTGTCGCTGATATCCTGCGTGGCACAAGATGGAGAACGGAAGGACTGACACATTCTGTTTCTTAAGCTGGCTATGGGTGTGGGTCCCCGCTAAGCACGACTCTATTTTGATAGGACCGTTCTCTCCCAGCCAGTTCTGAGCTGAGATATCGATTGCTTATGACTCGATGAAGCATAGCAATCGATTCCCGGAGCAACGAACATGGTGCCCCGATAGGTAAGTCTGAAATCTAACCCCAAACCTTCCCCTAATTCTAACCCTAACCCACCTCTTCCCCGCAGCCTGACTCTAACACTCCCTTGACCGCAGCCTAACCCTAACCCTCCCTTGCCTGCAGCCTGACCCTTACCCTCCCTTCTCCACAGCCTGACCCTAACCCTCCCTTCCCCGCAGCCTGACCCTAACCCTCCCATTCTGTGGCCCTGAGCCTAACACTCCCTTCCTAAAAGGCTAGCCTAACCTCCCCCTAACACTAAGTCCCCGGAGAGGTTACTCCCCTCTCCGGAGCTGTCAGCGGCGGAAATGAATGGGTGATCGGCACGCTCACTCATTCATAAAAATAAGAAAAATAAAATGGCTGCCATTTGAAATAGAGACAGCCGCAAAGGAACTTTCGTCTGTCTGTTTCTAAAGGCAGCCCATCAGAGTGGGGACTCCCACCGACTGGCCGTTTATCGTCCCGATCATCCAATTATCGGGTGATCGGGCAAATAATCGCTCTAGTTAATTAGTTTCAATTTTTAAAACGTCAAATAAACGCATCAGAAACACTCGGGTACGATTATATGATCTTTTAGCATGTTTGATTTAAATCGGGCGCTAGCGCTCAATAATTGAAGGCAGCCAATCAGCTTACTGATTGGCTCACTATTCTTTAAGTTCTTCCCTCTTCTGCTAGGATTATCGGTCCCAGCCGGAGAGGTGAATGGGGCTGATATCGGGACAATCCCTGATCGATGATTGTCCCAGTGTATGGCTAACACACAATAGATGACTCTTATAATGGAAGATATTTTCAGAGCTACACTTTACATCTATTGCTGTACACCCAAATAAAACCCCATAGGGCAGTGTTGGCTAACCTGTCGCACCCCAGGTGTTGTGAAACCACAATTTCCATCATGCTTTTTCAGGTATCCGCTATGCTTTTGCAGTTAAGGCATGCTGGGACTCGTAGTTTCACAACACCTGGAGAGCCACAGGTTGTCCGGGCCTGCTGTAGCATGTGCATATATAGTTAAGCAAACATTTGGGCCTGGATTTGGCTTGTTTGCAGGAACACATCCTTACTATAATTGGGCTTCAATAATTCACTCCCTTCCTTCCCCCACTGTGCCCCATCGATTGCAATCAGTCACAGATGTGCATTCTAATGTTCGAGTCTAGAATGTCTCTGCCTGGATCATACCCAATGTCGGTTGCTACCATTGGGCATTCCTAGGGCCAAAGGGCTGGATCCAGACCTAGTTAAGTGCTTGAACTTAGTTACTCCTGGGTTAAACCATGTTGATTTCAGGGGGAGTCAAGTTAATTGTATTCTTTGCATGCAGGGATATATCTTTGAATTGTTTACTGCACACAGATACTGACCAGCTTTACTATCACACTGTTATTCAGACTTGGGATAGGAAACATCACCTCTCAACTCTAATACTGTTTGTAACAGATAAAATATGACTCCCCTGAAATCCCCTGGTTTAGCCCAGGAGTAACTAAGTTCAAACACTAGGTCTGGATCCAGCCCAAATTTACTAAGCTGAGGGTTTGGAAAAGTGGAGATGTTGCCCATAACAACCAATCAGATTCTAGCTGACATTCTCTAGTATGTAATTGTGAGAGCTAGAATCTGATTGGTTGCTATGGGCAACATCTCCACTTTTCAAAAACCCCAGCTTAGTAAATCTGACCCCCAGAGAGTTGTTTTGCCCATTATGGCTGTGAAGTCTCAGCTCATAGATTCCAGGAGCAGATAATAAGGTACAGGAGGGACAGGTGGGTCCTCCTACATCTAGGTGCGTTCACTTCCAGCCATTATGGTAGCACTACGTTGCAGCTTATTGCTTGAATCCCTATTAGGTGGGAGGGGGATGGGACTGCTGATAATGGCTGAAAGTTCCTTTGGAAGAATAATTTAATAAATAATGTTGGAGGAACAAGACATGGACACTTAGGGACAGAACCAGACCTTCACTTCTCTCAGTTCTGATATGAAGCAAGATCCAAATTTAATACTTCTCAGCTGTCCTGATTCGAGTGCAACAGTCCCGATTACGGATTATTGTCCTGTCTTAAAATTGTCCGGCTAAGAGTTTTTTTTTCCCTTTTTTTTTTAAACTGTGTTTATTTTGACCTGCTGCTCTGCCAAAGGGGGTGTGGTTTAATGAAATGGGTGGAGTTTGGGCAAGACCCGGGGTGGAGTTTTGGGCGGGGCAGGGGAGGGACATATTTGTCCCGTTTTTGTAATGTTGGGAGGTATGAAATTCCCGTGTGCGTAAGGGAGACCTCCCCCCTCACGCAAGGGGCTTACAATAGCAGGACCCTACTTTAATATTTCTGCACTGTTCCCCCGTAAAATGGCAACAGGACGTAAGTCTGGATAGTACATAAAAGCTGAAACACACCCTTAACTACATGTTACATACCTCCCCCCTCTCTCCTTGTGTAAGCGATGTATTTATCTCGTCCTGCTGTCAGAAACCCTTCCATTACGGAAGTCTGGCTGGTAGCCAACATCATCTCTGAATCAGGCTCGTCATAATTAGGCCACTTCTTAACTGCCCCTACAGTGATGGTCCCATCTTGTACTTTGGATATCATAATACTATTCTGCAGCTGATGTCGCCGTTACAATATTGTTCTCTCCGTCAGTTGTATTTTCAGGGACTAAAGGATGTCATGGAATTTTGCAGATGCTGTTGCCAAGGAAACGCGTAGACACCCAACATTTGTGTTATTGAATGATTCGGTCTTGCTCTGTACTTTATCAGTCTAATCAGAGCCACAGTTTAGAAGGAGCTATTTATTTAGTGGTCTAATTGAAATCCGATCGTGCACGTGCATTACTAACAAGGACAGTTACTGATGAGGAGCGCGATTAGAGAAATTTAGAGTACCGGACGTATAACATATATACGGTGTTTAGCGATTTTTACTACTGCGCATGCGTAGTAATTTTTTTACGTAATATCCGTATCTTTCTCTTACGTAGATTGCGTAAATGCGGTCTTTCAGAAAAATGACACTTTTTTTTTTAATTACCAACAATTTTCGTGCGAGATTCCTCTGAAGCCTCGGCAAGATAGAAAAACTTCCTTTCCAGCTGGGCCTGACTGTAGATACATGCCTATTTGTGACCCGTAGATGGATATTACTGACAACGTGTTAGAAATCTAAGCCATCAGCGCGGTTACTGTATTTTGTGTGTGGGTCTACAATGATCAAATGCGCTGGAATCCGTAATCGCAGAACCGCGATCTTCAGACATGAGTCAGGGAGATCAGCCGCTCTTCAGGGAGTCAGGGAGGTCACCCACTCTTCAGGGAGTCCGGGAGGTCACCCACTCTTCAGGGAGTCCGGGAGGTCACCCACTCTTCAGGGAGTCCAGGAGGTCACCCACTCTTCAGGAAGTCCGGGAGTTCACCCACTCTTCAGGGAGTCCGGGAGTTCACCCACTCTTCAGGGAGTCCGGAAGATCACCCACTCCACAGGGAGTCTGCCTGATATTCAGGGAGACTAGGCATCTGTGGCTAAATCACTGTACACTTATATTTTGTTTATATAGAGCCTCAATAGATTCCTTCTAAATAAATAGGTAATGAGCACATTCCGTTACCTGTAAGCGGGCCTTGTAATCAGTGCCATAGCTGAATAACACCTTTATAAGCATGTATCATTGATTTGCCTGGGGATCTATCTCTTCAGTAACATCACAGCGGTGTTTTATGTGCCATAGAATCTTTTGCTGTAGTAGTATCACATAATACAGACGTAGCTATTAGCTGTCCTATCAGTTGCACAGTGAGCTGAGTGACCTTTGTGCTGTTTACATGGAGGTATAAAGTTCCCCAATGATTGTGACAAGCTGTCTCTGCTTTATTGGCTTTGTTATAGGTGTAGGCGAGTGTAGAGGTCTACACTGTGTCTGATGCTGACTGTCTGTCCTCTGCTTGTGTCTCCCCAGCTGTGTAAATGAGTATGGAAGATTATGATTTCCTATTCAAGATTGTACTAATTGGCAATGCTGGGGTAGGGAAGACCTGTCTTGTGCGGAGGTTCACTCAGGTAAGTGCTGTGTCACTTGTTGTTTCACTTTATACTGTTGTCGTGTCACTCAGAGACTTGGGGGTTGATCAGGTGATGTTTCCTAGCCCAAAGTCTAAATAACAGTGTAATAGTAACGCTGGTCAGTATCTGTGTAATAATATAATAGTATTAGAGATGAAAGGTAAAAAATAACAGTTTAATAGTAATGCTGGTCAGTATCTGTGTGTAATAAGCAAAGTATTCTTCCTGCATGCAAAGAATAAAAATTTTTTTATTCTTCATGGTTTGGCTCAGGTGTAGCTTTCCACCTGATTTCTTCTTATTTTCAAACTTTGCATCCGGTCCACAGAGAGAGGGAACGCCTGTACTGTACAGTAACTAAGAGGGAATGCCACTTGTAAAAGCAGCCCCACCCCTCTATATTGTACATTCACAAAAAGGAAACACCCATTTATAAACTCAGTCCCGCCCTTCTATACTGTATAGTAGCTAAGAGGGAACGCCCACTTGTGAACTCTGCCCCACCCCTCAGTGTCATTGGACTGGATTTATAATGACCCGAATTCCCTTATATCAATGTTTCCGTGTTATAAATCTCTGGTTTTGAGTTCAGCTTATGCACATGCATCCACATGACAGGGGCAGAGGGCACTTGCTCCCAAGGCTTGAAACTGACTGGTCTGCTTTGGTCCGGGTCTTGAGTGTGAGTCTGGCTGCCACAGAGTAAAACTTGCCATTCAGCCACTCAAGGGAGGATAAAGATGGCCCCATTCAATTAGCTGCGATGACGGGATAAAGCTCGCAGTGTGCTTTTTCTCGTCATATACGCTATGAAAAATATGCAAATTTTTATGCACATAAAAATATCCCCCCCCAAAAATTTGCGGAATTAGCTGCGCACTGCAAATAACACCGGTGTGAAGCTAATTGAATCGAAGCATGCAAAGACAGTGTACTACACCCGCACGCACAGACGTCAGAATCACACGCACTAAAGTCCATGCCAGACCAATGCCGGACACGTGCGGGAGATCCTAATTACGGCCCGTATTCACAGTACCGGATGTATAACATATACGTCCGGTGTTTAGTGATTTTTACTACTGCGCATGCTTAGTAATTTTTTTATATAATCTACGTATCTTTTTCTTTGGTAGATTGCATACATTTCGTTAAAAAATGACTACGCATGCGCAGTAGTAAACATCGCAGTACTCTGAATATGGGCCTACATCAGGATCCGTAACGCTCTTAGCATTGTTGGAACTGACTATACAGGAAAGTGATAAGGGCGTTATCTATATGGTCCCTGTAATGTAATACTTGGATGACAATAGAAGCCAGAGGTTAACCAAGATAAGACTATATCTCCCAGGGATCACACGTCTAGTGTATTATAGGCATAATAAACCTTCTGTTGTCCTCTAATCGTGTCTGTCTTGCTTCCATTTTGCAGGGTCTCTTCCCTCCAGGCCAAGGGGCCACTATTGGGGTAGATTTCATGATTAAAACCGTGGAAATAAAAGGTGAAAAAATTAAGGTGAGATGACGGTGATTATAAGCCGGTGATTATAAGGTGCCAACGTTGTCCTAGTCCTGTAGACACTTATACGTAGACGATGCCAACTGAGACAAACCTGTAACATCAAGGAAGAGGAGATCAGGCGGTCAGGACATAAGGGAGCTGATCCAGAGCTGAGTATTTATCAGAATGTCAGACCCAATGCTACCTATCCCTGTGTCCACGTCCATGTGCTTTGTGCTGGTGGAACAGGGTGCTCCACGATATGTAAATGAGAAAGTGGGCGGCTTAGTGGTTCTGCTCGGTGCAGTAGCAGCCCGGAGTCCTCCAGAATCTTGCACCAGCGCAGGAGATGTAGGAGTAAAGCTAGCCATACACTAGCACTATCCCAGCAGGGGGTGCCCTGATAAACGGGACGATTTCCCACCAGGGAAAGGTCCCCATTGCGAACGGCACTAATTCAATAGGACAGTTCGCTCCCAGCCACTTCCGAACACGGTGCTCCGAAAGGTTAATAACCCCAATCCACTCCCTAAACCTGACTCCTCCCACAGCCTAACCCTAAGTCTTCCCCCTGCAGCCTAACCCTAAGTCTTCCCCCGTCCCCCTGCGCATCCTGGGCCGTATTCAGAGATACGTTTTTTTCTCTGGTTTCCGTGCGTATTTTTAGGTACATTTAAACTGCGCATGCGTAGTAACTTTTTATACGCTGTTCACGTAGATTATACGCGCGGAAGTGACTCATGGACAGACTTGTGAATCGCACGTGGGTAAATACGCATGGAACTCCCACAGAAAAATACGCAAGGAGGAATTTACATAGAAATGGCCACAGAAAGTTACAGCTGGTCTATGGAGGCGGAAGTCTCCGCGGGCACGGATTAGCAAGTGGAGTGACTGGGGTTTTGGTGGGTGTTACTTTCTCTGTCTGTGCGTATATTTGCGATCTGAACGCCAGACGGATCTCTGAATACGGCCCCCTATCCCTAAGTACCCGGCGGCGGCGACGTTTCCAAGTCTGAATTGCATACTCACCTATTCATTAAAAAAATCTAAAAACGCCTGTCATACAAAATAGGGACAGCGGAAAAGCAACTTTCGCCTGTCCCCGACGGTATTCGGTTCGGGGACTCATAACGCACCTGCAGGGACCGATGGTCCAGGCACAACAGGGAGGCTCTTGTTCAGTTCAGTTCAGTGAGCTGTTTGGCTCTGCTTAAAATATCGGGTGCTGGTGTGTGCTTAATCCTGCATCCCACCCATTGACCTTAAATCCGAACAGAGCGTCATGCATTCCGATTGGGCAGTACCAATGCGTACGCACAGCTCAGAAGTGGACAAAATCCAAAAGCATATGGGGATAATAGCAATAATAGCAAGCTGGGATCCTGTCTATAGATACTAAGCCGTATTCAGAGATCCGTTTTTGACGAAAGTTCTGTGCGTATTTTTAGGATCGGATCAACTGCGCATGCGTAGTAACTTTTATACGCCGTCAACGTAGCGGATAAGCGCGGAAATGCCTAAGGGACGGACTTGTGAATCGGGCGTGGAAAAATCTGCACCTAAGTCCGACGACCTAAGTCCGACGGAAATATACCCCCCGACAGATTAGCATAGAAATGGATGGGCGGAGGCATTTAAATAATGGAAAGTGGGCACGCTTACAGCTATAGGGCCGCAAATATACGCACCTAAGACACATAAGGTCGGAAGTGAGTGCGGCTAGTTAGGGCAAGTCAATGCAGGTCTAACTTTACATCCGCACGGAGAAAGCAAGGGGAGTGACTGGGTTTTTGTTGGGTGTAAATTGCTCCATAGGTGCGTATATTTGCGGCCCGATCGCCAGGCGGATCTCTGAATACGGCCCGCAATGTTAGAATGATCTACCTATGTAAATTATAATTATTATTATTATGCAGAGCCTATGTAATAACATGCAGATTATTAGTAACAGTAAGCACTGCGCACTGTGACAGGAGAAGTCAGGATTCTGCTAGTACACACTGGCTGATTTGTTAGCTCCAAAACACTCGAGGATCAGCTCAATCAGAGGTTCAAGCAGCTCCGTCATCATGGGACACAATGATGATTCTCATCAGCAAATGTTAAAGTTGTTGCACTGATTAGCGGATGAGTCGCTGATTACTTTATACCTCTCGTCAAGTTACATAAAGATATAACATTTTATAAAGTCCAGAACATACTAGAATAACTGTATCAATGACACTTCCCACAGGTGCAGCATGGATTGGTTCATAAAGACCCCCCCTCCCAAGTTGAAAAATGGTTTGCACTTATTGGACCTGATTCAGAGATCCGCTGCCGATGGGATCTAAAATATACGCATCTACGTGTCAGATCTTAGCAGGTTACAGCCCACTGCATAAACAGTCACTCCCCTTGCAAACAGCGGCGGATCTTAAAGTTAGACCACCATTGACTAACCCTGACTCTGCGCTGTCATTTGAGATCTTAAGTGAATTAGTTGCATTTATTTAAGATCCTAAGTGTCTGCTCGCGCTCACTTTCCCTCATCTCAATGCCTCCCCCCGCCCATATTTATGCAAATCCTTCGGGTCCTATATTTACGCAGCACTTCGGATCTTAAGTGCTTGCGATCAATTCACAGGTCCGCGCTTACCGAATTTAGGATCCTAACCTCTACGTAGATGGCATTGCACTATTACTGCGCATGCGCAATGATGCAAATTTCTTAAGATCCTAAATATACGCACCTAAATAGTGATAATATCGTATCTCTGAATCAGGCCCATTGGATCTGTAGCAGACTTGAGTGTCCCCCTCTGTGTTGGATGAATGGTTTGGTCCTTTCAATGGATCTACAGGAGACTTAAATATATCAACAAGAAACAACCCCCATTTGGGTTAATATTTATTTATTAACAGGTTTTTATATAGTGCTATCAGATTAAGTAACGCTTTACACAGAATATTTCACATTTACATCAGCCCCTGCCCTATTGGAGCTACATTCTAAGGTCCCTAACACATCCTAACACACACACTAGGGTTAAATAATTCAGCAGCCAATTAACCTACCAGCATGTTTTTGGAGTATGGGAGAAAACCGGAGCACCCAGAGGAAACCCACACAGACACGGGAAGAACATACAGACTCCATAGATATATCTTAAGGTGCTGCATGAACTGCTTTTTGGAGGTGAACAGCTCCCATGCAATATGGAGTGGCGTTCCTCATTCACAACAATGGTAGTAACTAAGGACCTGACCCTAACTCCGTACAATAGCCGAATTACGTCAATTGCAGAACTCAGCTGTTTCTGGCAGTGAAATTCCATGCGTCAGGGTGTTGCGTCCTCTCTGTTCGCCTGAACTCCGTAAGGTGGGTGGAGAGATCATTGAAATTTTACAGTAGGGCCGGGTTTTAGTGGTACAGCGGTCGTACAGACAGTTGATCTTCACAAGAGACTTAAGGCTGCCTTATGGTGGTGCAAGTCATATAT
>WWET01001947.1:286612-301699 GCA_011038615.1 Limnodynastes dumerilii | reverse complement strand
CTACATACATTTGCTGTGTTAATGTGAAGCAGGGGCCCCCCCACGATTTAGTTGCCCAGGGGCCCCCACAGACCTTAATCCGGCCCTGGATGTATTATAAAGTAGTAAAACTGGACCTTTATATAGAAAAATATTATGTATGAATAAAATAACACTTTAGAATAGGCGCTAGCAGTTTGAAGCAACAAGAGATATGGCTCAAAATATGTACTGTACTGCTAAAGAAAGTACAATTGACCTATCTTTCTGTAGTTATGAAACCAATAAACAGTCTATAATTCACATAAAAAGTCAATTTTTGAAATGTATATGGGAAAAAAAGGCTTTATAAATCATAGTTTATCATTGCACTTTAAAGATAAACATAACAGTTCTTGTTCTTCAATCGCTAAAGTCATAGGCATTGATAAAATTATACCTAAGTGGAGAGAAACTTTTAATCAAGATTTTTTAGCTAAATCAGAGATTAAATGGATTTTTAACATGGAAACATTGGTACAAGATGGGTTAAACGCTTACTTTGAGATTAAATGGTTTTTATGACTCAGTTTATGATGTATTTTAAATTTTTTCACTTTTTAATCTTCATTTCTTATACATAATGTTTTAACTTAAGTATACATATATTGAAATTTGATGTATTTATGTAACTTATTTAACTTATGAATTACTTTGTTGCACCTTATTACTCCTCCTTTTCCTCTTTGTTGATAACCAATCAGAGACTTGGTAGGAATTGAAAACTCCTTTAAATAGCCTTGTGCATCTATCTATGACTAATAGCCTTAAGAAAGATTGTTATAAACTCAATCAAAACACGTTGGCTGGTGCACAAGTTAACTGAGGATAAATTATTTGAACCTTCATATCACTTTGTGACTTTGGACTGAGGAACGTCTGAAAATTAGAGAATGCCATCCTTTCCAGTCCCCTCGTTATTATACCTCGCTTTTAAATTACATCCTTTTGTGAGTATACATTTTTTATTAATATTGATTATCAAAATAAATTGATTTGCACTATTAGGTGCTTCTCCGTCCTTCTTTTCCTTTGCCCTGAACCTGCATCTATTTCCACAAGTATCCTGTGACTGCGAAACCGAGGCTTGGATTCCGTGTGCACTTACAGTGCATTGTCTATGCGGCACAGCTCCCAGATAAACAGCCTTCAACACGTGGAAAATAAAACTGGTGGAGGACGCCGCTATCTTCAAAATTCAAGACCCGTATTGCATGAACAACTATCAGGTATAAACATCTACCTCAGCAGCTCTCATTTGCAAACAGGATTTGGGAAATCGATCCCATGCAAAGAAGACCTCAAAGAAACTGTAATCTGGCTACGGAGCCCCATTCTTCTGTTCCAGATACATTAAAAAAATTGACTTTTTTATGTGAACTATAGACTGTTTATTGGTTGCATAACTACAGAAAGATAGGTCAATTGTACCTTCTTTAGCAGTACAGTACGCATTTTGAGCCATATCTCTTGTTGCTCCAAACTGCTAGCGCCTATTCTAAAGTGCTATTTTAATCATACATAATATTTTTCTATATAAAGGTCCAGTTTTACTACTTTATAACACATCTTTAGTATTTTAGGCAGCATAAGCAGAGAAAATATAGTAGCCGCTGAACTTTGTCATACACTATTTCTATTCTAGATGTTTTTAATAGTAACCCTTTTAACGGTTATATTTATTATTATAAAAGATATATTGATGATATTTTAATGATTTGGAAAGGCCCAGTTGAGATTCTAAATGCTTATTTATTTTATCTTAATGTGAATGATTACAACCTAAAATTTACCTATAATATATCTAAGGAAAAAATAGAGTACTTAGATTTAGTATTATATCACGAAGGGAACAATATTTTAACCAAAAAGTATATTAAAAACGTAGATAAAAATAGTTATCTGCATTATTCTAGTGGTCATTTAAAGAAATGGAGAAATAATATCTCATTTTCCCAATTTTGCTGATTAAGAAGAAATTGTAGTGAAGAGGAAATATGTAGAGGGCAACGTTTTAAGGAAAGTGGATACCCCATGAGTTTGATTAGTGAAGCAAAAAAAAGGGCTGAAAATGTGGAAAGACAATTTTTATTCCAGTATAAGAATAAAACAACACAGGAAAACCAGGTTTTATTTATTACAGACTACAACTGTGCTGAAAGTCTGATTAATAAATCGCTAGAAAAAACATTGGGAGGTCCTTAAATCAGATACAGTACTAAATAAAGTACTTCCCAATAAACCTAAAATTGTTTATCGGAAGGCAAGAAATCTCAAAGATATCCTTGCCCCAAGTAATTTGCCAGTTAGAGCTAGTAATCTACAAAGTGACCCATGGAGCAAAAAATGTGTTGGATCATTTAAATGTTCACATTGTATAGTCTGCAAGTATGTAAATAAAAATAGTAAGACTTTTACTAATTTTGATGATACCAAAGAGTTTATAATTAAAGAATTCATGAATTGTTCCACTACATCTGTAATATATCTCTTGGAATGCTCCTGTAAGAAAAAATATGTTGGTAAAATGAAAAGAAACATTAGACTTAGAATACAGGAGCATATTAGAAATATAAAAAATAAGGTTATGAGTCATTCTGTATTGGAACACTTTTTCCCCCATCATAATGCAGACCCTACAGATTTAACTTTAAAATAATTGAACATGTATGTCTGGGAAATAGAGGCGATGACCTCCCCAAAAAAATTGTCATAAAGGAAGATGATGTGAATCTATGAATTAAATACTTTGATCCCTTCAGGTTTAAATGATAATTATGAAATTGCCCCTTTTTTATGATGGATTTAGTTTGGCTCTTGTTTTTTAATCCACAATAATTTTTAACTCCTACTAGAAACCCTGTATAAATAATTTAATAATTTTATATATTTATATATCTTTTTTTAAGTTTTTAACTCAATATAATCATTTAATAATTTTTTATACAGATTATTGATGGTGATCTAAAGTTATCGTTTTAGTGGTCTAGGGAAGGTCAAACGTGTGTCTTACTCCCCATTTTTTAATAAATACCCATTAATTCTTTCAGCACCATATTCCCTCTATTGAACCTTAGATTACACATAATTTATTACTTAAGATAATTACCTCACTACTCTCTATCACTACTATCTATATATGTATGGTTTTATTTAAATAGGAATGAAATCCCTTATGATATACAGTCAGGTCCATAAATATTGGGACATCGACACAATTCTCATATTTTGTGCTCTATACACCACCACAATGGATTTGAAATGAAATAAACAAGATGTGCTTTAACTGCAGACTTGAGTGTATTTACATCCAAATCAGGTGAACAGTTTAGGAATTACAACGGTTTCTATATGTGCCTCCCACTTTTTAAGGGACCAAAAGTAATGTGACAAACTAAACAGTCCTAAATCAAACTTTCATTTTTTAATACTTTGATGCAAATCCTTTGCAGTCAATTACAGACTGAAGTCTGGAACACATAGATATCAGGAGACACTGGATTTCATCCCTGGTGATGCTCTGCCAGGCCTCTACTGCAAATGTCTTCAGTTCCTGCTTGTTCTTGGGGCATTTTCCCTTCAGTTTTGTCTTCATCAAGTGAAATGCATGCTCAATCGGATTCAGGTCAGGTGATTGACTTGGCCATTGAATAGCATTCCACTTTTTAGCCTTAAAAAACTCTTTGGTTGCTTTTGCAGTATGCTTCGGTTCATTGTCCATCTGCACTGTGAAGCACTGTCCAATGAGTTCTGAAGCATTTGACTGAATATGAGCAGATAATATTGCCCAAAACACTTCAGAATTCATACTGCTGCTTTTGTCAGCAGTCACATCATCAGTTAATACAAGGGAACCAGTTCCATTGGCAGCCATACATGCCCACGCCATGACACTCTCACCACCATGCTTCACTGAAGAGGTGGTATGTTTTGGATCATGAGCAGTTCCTTTCCTTCTCCATACTCTTCTCTTCCCATCTGGTACAAGTTGATATTTGTCTCATCTGTCCATAGGATGTTGTTTCATAACTCTGATGGCTTTTTTAGATGTTGTTTGGCAAACTCTAATCTGGTCTTCCTGTTTTTGTGGCTCATCAATGGTTTACATCTTGTGGTATACCCTCTATATTCACTCTTGTGAAGTCTTCTCTTGATTGTTGACTTTGACACATATACACCTACCTCCTGTAGAGTGTTCTTGATTTGGCCAACTGTTGTGAAGGGGTTTTTCTTTATCAGGGAAAAAATACTTCTGTCATTCACCACAGTTGTTTTCCATGGTCTTCCAGGTCTTTTGGTGTTGCTGAGCTCTCCGGTGCGTTCTTTCTTTTTAAGAATGTTCCAAACAGTTGATTTGGCCACACCTAATGTTTTTGCTATCTCTCTGATGAGTTTGTTTTGATTTTTTCAGCCTAATGATGGCTTGCTTCACTGATAGTGACAGCTCTTTGGATCTCATATTGAGAGTCGACAGCAACAGATTCCAAATGCAAATGTCACACCTAAAATCAACTCCAGCCCTTTTACCTGCTTAATTGGTGATGAAATAATGAGGAAATAGCCCACACCTGTCCATGAAATAGCTTTTGAGTTGATTGTCCCATTACTTTTGGTCCCTTCAAAAGTGGGAGGCACATATAAAAATCGTTGTAATTCCTACACCATTCACCTGATTTGGATGTAAATACCCTTAAATTAAAGCTGAAAGTCTGCAGTTAAAGCACATCTTGTTTGTTTTGTTTAAAATCCATTGTGGTGGTGTATAGAGAACAAAAATATGAGAATTGTGTCGATGTCCCAATATTTATGGACCTGAATATTATAATATATTTAAAATTTTTTAGAATTAATATGCTGTCAGCACAATATAAACAACATAAAAAGGATAAGGATTGCACATAAATATCAGTATAATTTATCACAAATGTTAACTGCTATTTGTAAATAGGATTATATCAAACTTAAAGTCCTAACTAGGGTGGCCACCATTAGGATTATCTGATACGGCAGTTAATTAATTTGTAACTTCTCTGGAGTGCCCTTGTAAATAATCCAACACGTGGAATCAAGTAACGATTGGATGAATGTTGTAAATCCAGTGAAACTGTTACTTTTCAAGTGTTGCAGTGCTTCATTGACATTAGCATAGTCATTTTTTGAAAAGTGAGTACACGCTGGGTACTAACACATTGTATAACATCTGCTGCTTAAATAGAATGTTTAGTGTACGATAGGTTGGTATAACTATATAAATCTATATATATCAAAGATTATACTATTGCAAGTGAGCTCCTATTCGGCTAAAATCATCACTGTTCCGTCCTGCACCAAATACCAGCATAGAATTGGTTAATACTGTCCCGGTCCCGCAGTTAAGATCAATAGCTGCGGTGACTGTTTACAAGATCCTCGTTCTGGGGCATCATTAAAAAATGTTTAGTATCCATACTTAACGCTATCCTAGAGGCTCTTGTTATATGATTTTTTGAAGTTACTTTTTCATTTTTAAGTGTGTAGCACAACTGCCCTCTTTAAAGATGGTGCCATAGTAATCCTTGCCATTACTTAGTACTGTGCATGCGCAATCCCTTAAAGGAAAGGGTGCAATTTTAAGCTATTTAAACCCCTTTGATCAGTCGTGTGTTCTTGATTGAAAAACTCCCTGATGAAGTCCACAGGATAAATCCAAAGGACGAAACGCGTTGGAGCAATTGTACCTGAGCGGTGTGTTTTGCATCCTGAATAATATATTCAGATAAGCTTTATTTTATCTTTTTTGATGTACGCATATTTTATTTATTCCTTTGTATGAATTAAAATTTGTTGGAAATACTGCACTAGGTGGCTTTTTTATGTGCTTTTTTCCTACTGGGTTCACCTTTTGATTCCTACCAATTAAGAGGATCCTAGACCAAGAGACAAAGATACCCTGAATGTGCATCATTTTCATCTAATGTCTGGTACGCCTTTATTTCTCACAATTACCTCACCTATGAATGGTAAAGCACGAGCACTTTATTAATCTACTAATAAAGTACTACACTAGTACTCTGGTTTTCTCTCTCACATCTTCTACAATTATCCTTTTCCGTAGGTGGCTATGGTCTATACTGGAATGGCAGCCCCTGAAAAATCAGGACTCACGTTGATTTGTTATGAACTTATATGTATGAATTTTTACTAAGGATATTTTTAATCATTTTCACTGATCTATTTAGAATTTCTATTTTATTTATTTATTCACTACATTCTTTTAAGCTCCAATGTGTTGATTGTTTTTTGTATCTACTCTATAATTGATAGAATAATGCTTACATTTCCCCAAAAAATTTTCATTAAATCCCAATGATATCATTACTACAAGTGTGCTGGAATGCATTCTCCATAAAAAAAATTCTGTTTCCGAAATACAGACAGCTGAAAGCTAATTTTTAAATGTCTGTATTATGAAAATAGAAAAGTGTATTAATGAATGGATAAGTATGCCACAGACATCTACATACTGCAGATCTTCCACCGCAAACTCTCTGCAGACTCCTCGCAGACCCACAACCGCAGACCCGCCTCACTGGGCAGGTTAGTCTATAAAGGGAGTCTTAGGGTTAGGCTTGAGAGAGGGGAGTCATAGGGTTAGGCTGCAGGGAGGGGAGTCTTAGGGTTAGGCTGTGAGGAAGGGAGTCTTAGGGTCAGGATGTAAGGAAGGTAGGATTAGGGTAATGGAATGGGAGGGTTAGGGTGAGAATTAGGATAAGAGTTGGGTTAAGATAAATAATCACCTCTCGCTGCTGCGGATTCCTTGGGATCTTCGATTTCTTGTCCTCAGCAAGACAAAAACAATCAATACAAGAGCCAATTTAACCCACACCCATGTCTGCTAATAACACTGAGGAAGCCAACTATTTAAAAAAAAAAATTATATGACTGAACAAGAACCTCATCATGCAGGGGCAAATTGTCATGCACTGGACTCAGCGCCAGTGCATAAACAGACCACACCAGACCAGCTTTGCAGAGTCTAACAGCAAGCCTGATGGTCCCTGATGGTGGCTATGGTCCTACAGGAAAGTGGCTGGTTGCGGCCCTCTGGACAAGTGCACAGATGCCAAGTTGGTGGACAGGATCCTAGGGTTGCAGGACTAGTGCAGATAGGTAGCTTAAAATATTACTACCGAGACTGGATACTGCAGAGAGTAGTTGGACACCAGAAGTGCAAACACTGGATACATAGGCAAGAACCACATACTCAGGATTACAGGAACCGAGGACCAGATAACTGAGACCTAGGACTGGAGACAGGACCTAAAACCAGGGAGCTAGACTTACAAGAGGACTTAAGGACACAATATCAGCAGGCAATGGTTACCTGTTGCTCTGACAGGATCATGTAGCAAAGGTAAATAAACATAATATGCAAGGAAAATAAAGTGATCCTGACACAGATGTATAAAGACATTAGATGAGATGAATGCCTATGTACTACCTATAGTACACTGTTAAATGTATAATTGCAACATTTCCTTCGAACTTCCCACTTTGCCTTTGAAGCTACCACTAGCTCAAAAATGTAACACTGCCAACAATTTTGTTAGTGGTGGTATTGCTATAGTAACATTATGATTGGGCTCAATGTCACTCTGCACAATATAAAATGATTCCATCTTCATTCTGAAGATGTTAGATTGAGGCCTGAAGATGTGTTCTTGTCATGAATACCGATGTCTTGGTTGCTCCTTGGCAACACACATTTTGTCCTCCTCATACACAGCCAATGTTTTGTGTTGGAGAAGGGGCCATCTGCTGTACTTGTCTCCCCACAAAGAAAAAGTGCAAATAAAAGATTATACATTGGAAAATTAATATAATTTTATACATAAGCATTCACATAGGAAACTGAATTGAAATTGAAAAAATTAACAACAAAAAAAGCCTCAAATTATGAAAGTGACACAAGAAAAAAGAAATATGAAAAATTTAAACATAATTTATTCACTTTTTTAGTCTATGGCAATGTATTTTGGTCTGTAAGGAGGCAAGGGGCTGGAGTTGCCTCTGTCAAAGATCACTGGGCTAGATCCAGACTTAAGAAGGAGCTTGAAATAAAGAGAGGAAAGTTACTCCTGGGCTAAACCATGTTGATTTCAGGGGAGTCATATTTCATCTGTTGCATACAGTATTACAGTTGAGAGGTGATATTTCCTATCCCAAGTCTAAATAACAGTAAAGCTGGTCAGATATTTCCCTGCATGTAAAGAATACAATTAACTTGACTCCCCCTGTAATCAACATGGTTCTGCCCAGGAGTAACTTTCCGCTCTTAATTTCAAGCTCCTTCTTAATTCTGGATCGAGGCCACTATGCCTTTCATACTGAGCAAGGATTTTGTCACTTGCGTGATGGCCTGGGCTCGGGCTATCCAATACTCTGGGCTTATATTGTCAGCTCATGGCAGATGAATTCCTTGCACATGGTATGATGATCACAAAATAAAAAAACTTTTTCCATTAAGTGATCACATTTAAAGGAAAATATTTGATTAGTCAGTTGAATAATATTCATTGACATATTGTAGAACAAATTAACATTCCTCACACTATGTGTTTGCAGAACAACATTGTATGGAACAGTTATTTTGTCAATAAATAAAAATGATGGGGTTGATCGAGAACTATGTCCGTCTTCCATAGACGGGCGTAATTCAATAAACAATAGCTACTGCGCATGCGTAGTAGCTATTGTACGTAATCTGCGTATCGTTTCGATACATAGATTGCGTATATGCGGCCTTTTAGAAAACTATACGCATATTACGTACAATAGCTACTACGCATGCGCAGTAGCTATTGTTTATTGAATTACGTCCGTCTATGGAAGACGGACGTAGTTCTGGATCCGGCCCGATGTTCTTATAGATGTAAATAGCATATAAATTTGTGCAGTGTATAGGAATAAACATATATATGAATGGTATAGTTTGTAAAATGACCACAGATGAGGTAATGAAAAAAGTTAAATAGTTTGTATGTTAGCATAGGCTTGGACTTTTATTCAAAACTGAGGGCATTATTTTTAAACACTAGCAATTAACCTACAAAATGTCAGTCTTATGTATATTTTCCAAAGAAAATGTTATCTGTAAACACAATATCAAACAATTTACTTGCATTATGTTATGTATTCAACTGTAATACCGCCCATGCTCTTTTACCCTTTATGTTACAAAATACAAATTATGTTGATTTTCCTGCCTGAGATAATTAGCATTCACCTTAATTACTTAATCGATCTTTTTATTATTTTGTTACTTATTAACCCTATTGTGTGATTAAAAACTGCAATACAGACAAGAACATTATCCAGCTGTTTCTTATTATTCCAGTTTAGCAATAAAGAGCTCACAAAATGATTTAATAATATGTCGCAGCTTGAGTGCAGCACTTAACATTGTATGCCAGTCATTAACTTTTTCCTTTTTTTTTTTTAAACTTGATCCATTTCAATGTAAAATGAAAACATTTTTTCCAAATTTATAAAAATCTAGACAAAAGCATGCTGTTATTTCTGTATCTGACTTTCAACCATGTACTTAAAAAAATCTCTGACTAACAGCTTGACTAATTCTTTAGCATAAACATGTCTGTGTGCATTATATTCCAGGAGAATAACTTTCAAACATATAGTTTTATTATTAAAATGGCACATGGTTCCCTTGCTATTTCTTTTAATAAAAGATTAATATTATTAATTATAATTAGAAATTCAGTATTATTTCCTATTTTGCAGATCACCCGGATTAGTATATATATATTACCCCACCAAAAAAAATTCAACACAAGTACTAAATAAAATTACCTTATACCATATAGATGTCTAAACTTTACCTTCTTTAAGTAAAGGATAATAAAAATAGAGAGGATTTGCATGGCAGAAAATGTAACCAAAATTTTCACTTACAAGAAAAAGGCCATTGAAAAGTTTAGCCATAATGTATTCAATGATCCAGATGTCAACTGATTTACGTTATTTCAAGTTCAATAAGATCTCTGGAGTATTATCCTATCATATTGCTACTGTATATATCCAGCCATTCCATCATCTATCTTATTAACAACCCATTACCTAAAATGCTTTGTTCACAGTCTTCTTTACTGCTGGGTTTCAAGGGACCTATTTAACTAAAATAACCAAAACTGACAGTTTTCAGGCTTTTTTGTGCATACAAATTAGTTTGGTTTATGTTCACAAAAGTCATGATGTAGAGTTTTAACGCAAAAGATGAGCAGATCTGATGTTTAAAATGTATGCAACCTTTTCAAACTTCCAAAACTAGCAACATTAGAAACTAGATAAGTCATTAGTGAAAATGAGCACACCATTGAAACATTTAAAATGGATGTTTAAAGGCTGATAGGCTAAGAGGTGTAATGCAGCAACCTACACAATTAGCCTGTTTCAAACCTGTCTTTTCATTTTCTTATTTTTAATCTAAATAGTTGTCATTTATAAATTCTTTCATTTTAAGAATGCATTTTTTATTTTTTATTTAGGCAAAAAAAAGAAAATCTCTTAAAATAATATTTGTATATTTAAAAATGTGTGAGCATTATGTGCAGCAATATGCTGCTATTCAGAAAAAAAAATAAAAAGTAGAATGTAGTGTATGTAAAGTTATAGTATTTTAAAACATCTTATTCTTAAATGTAACCGTATAATATTTGCAAGATGTGTAGGACTGTGTTATAACTAAGAAATGGAGCATCTCCTCTGTCTTATACTTATACCAGCCCTGAGCTAGTGCAAGATCTTAGAAATGCAGATTGAAACCCCTTTCACATCACCACCAAATACCCTGGGTTTTCAGAGATGGTGAAGTGAAAGCGGTATGATACTGTTCTTTCAGAAGCACTAACCCACCCACTTTATCATTGGAACAGAATAGAAAACCATGTTCCACTAGTGCTAGAACACAGAAGTGAACACAGGCTGAATAACTCATTTGCATCTAATTATTGTTATTTTGTTTGCTTTATCTTTGTGTGCATATGAACAGCGCTAATTATTATTATTATTATTATTATTATTATTATTATTATCGTTTATTTATAAGGTGCCACAAGGTATCCACAGCACCGTATAAAATACAGTACAGACATACAGGGTAGGGATGGACAGAATAGTACATATTAAATACAATATGAATATAAAAATATCACAAAAATACAATAAGGGAAGCAAGAACGTAAGGCAAAATGGGAGGAGATAGAGCGCAGTGAGAGGTTGATAGGGAGCTACCAGGTGGGGATGGGGTAAAAGGGTAGCAGAGGGGGACAAGAGGGGATGGGGTAAAAGGGTAGCAGAGGGGGACAAGAGGGTATAAAGTGAGGGGGGAGTGGTGGAGGAAGGAACAGCACTAGGATGGAGGGCTCTGGTCACGTGAGATAACACCCTAAGTGGGAGGAATGAACTTACAGAAGACATAAGGAAGGGGAAGGAAGTGGACTGCTGGTGTGAGCAGAGGAGAGGGGAAAGGAAGAGAAGGGATAAATGAAGGATGCAATGAGGATATCAAGTGGAGGAGGGGTAGGCTAGCTTGAACAGGTGTGTTTTGAGTGAACACTTGAAGACCTGCAATGTTAGGGAGAATCTGACTGAAGAAGGGAGGTTATTCCAGAGCAGAGGTGCAGCACAGGAGAAGTCCTGGATACGGGCGTGAGATGTGGTGATCAGTAAAGAGGTCAAACAGCGGTGGTTAGCAGAACGGAGAGGATGGGAAAGGGTGAGCTGATAAACTTAAATAATAAGTGTAATTGTAGCTCTGGATCAGCTCCTAAAAGACAAAATCAGCAATATCATTGATTTCTCTGGATTCGCCTTTAGTCATGAACTTTCCCTGTATTTTTTTCTCACATCACAAAATCTGTCTGTTTCTCAATATCCTTTGACTTTGTATATCTCTTTTGTTTATCTCAATCTTCTCCCATTTGAAAGATGATGAATAGGCCATTGTTTAAAACGATAAATCTTTACATTTCTGACCTTAACTGAAAGATCTTCCTGAAGATCACTTTAACCTAGTTAACAACAGGTTGGAAATGGCAGCTTAATAGTGGGCTAAGCAATGGGCAAATTTACAGGCCTCCAACATATCTGTAATCATAATCATGACATGAAGTGCCTTTTTCCCACAGACATGAAACAAGAAGGTAAGAAATATGGGCCAGATCCAGAGCTACATACGCGAGCAATGTTACACTCTCCACTATCGTAAAATCGCACATTAGTACTTACTGCGCATGTGCGGCAGATGTTATGCCACATAACTCAGAGCATAAGAGCCAGTCACATAACAACAGCGTAACTATGGATGAAGGGGCGTTCCAGCCATATAACACCCATAATTACACTTCAGAGGCAGACAGTATGGTCGTGCTTAGGCTCGTAAGTATGTGAGGCCCATACGTATGTCAGTACTTACACTGTGTAAAGTTAAGGTACGGCCAAAGTACGTACATGCAAGGGGAGTGCCTAGTGGAGTGCTTCGTACACTATGCTATGCAACATATCAAGCGCGTGGCTCTGCATCTGCCCCTATGTCCCTTTCAAAGTGTAGGGTAAGATAAAAATTTTATACCTACAAACTTAGGTCATTTCTTAAAACAGTGCATAGCATATATTTTCAATTACTGCTAATTAAAAAGAAAAATATGCCTTCCTGACTGTAGCTGCAGCAAGAAGCAGGAAACTGCCAGGAACCACCATAAGTAGCTTATGCTGAATTATATAATAACTGTTTCTAACAGCCTGGACATCTGTCTGGTTGAAGTACCATGGTTCACTTCTTTTTCCTTCCTTAGTTGAATCTAGACTGTTATCTCTTAGGTGTTGAGGCCAATATCAGCAGGGCGGTTTACCGAGCAATTTAATTGTTTTTTTTCTATTTTATATGCCAAGCAAGGCTTAACCTCCTTACTGATTATCACATCATACCTACTCATTTATTGCTCTTATATTGTTTGCTTATTATTTTGAGTGCCTATTGTCCTCCTCCTGCATTTTCATGTTTACCTCCTTGTATATTGTCATTAGTTTGATCATTTGCTGCTTTCCAGTTACCCTTTGTATACCATGTGGCTTATTATACTTTCAGATGCCATACTTCTTTGTTTCCCATTGCCTGTAAAAAAAAGTTTTACTACTTTTGCCTTAGTCCTGGGGGTATCCAAGGCAGCTTGTTGTAAATGTGTGGTACCCTTGGGGGTTGCAGGGAGTGGGGAGCACGTTCTGATTGGTGACAATGATGTTGCTTTCATGCCTTCATGGGACTATGCAGCTAGCATAGGTCTTGTGCTCAGAGTTGAGTACATGGTGGCGTGAGACAGATGTTGCTTGGCAACAGTCAGCTGTTGGAGGCATGTTGTGTAACACGAGGGTGGACTTCTGGAAGGATCTATGAAAAGTGTGATGCGTTAGAAAAGGTGGTTGAGAGTCAGAGAATCAGAGAGTGGTTAGGCAGAGCAGAAGTGATACCGGAGCTGTTGGTAGCTGAGAGAGCAGAAGTGGTGGTAGTGAAGTAATGGGGAGTGATAGCAAAGTGGGGACACCAGAGTGTTATGGTGCAGTGACGGAGAGTGCCAGGGAGGTTGGTACAGCAGAGTGTTGGTGGTGAAGTGACGGAGAGTGTCAGCGGAGTTGGTGCAGCAGAGTGGCGGTGGGGAAGTAACAGAGAGATTATTAGCGGAGTTGGTGCAGCAGAGTGGAGGTGGTGAAGTAATGGATTGAGTCAGCAGAGTCAGTACAGGGGAGCATTGGTAGCTGAGTAGAGAGGAGTAACATCAGAGCTGGTAAAGGAGAGTGTTGAAGCTAAGCAGAGAGGAGTGACATTGGAGACGTTCCAGGGGAGTGTTGGTGGCTGAGTAGAGAGGAGTGACACTGGAGACGTTAAAGAGGAGTGTTGGTGGCTGAGTAGAGAGGAGTGGCAATGGAGCTAGTTAAGGAGAGTGATGATAGCTAAGTAAGGAGAAGTGAAGAAGTAAAAGCAGAAAGAAACAAACATTAGATAATGGTTGTAGAGTTATAGCTTAGGCTTAATCTCAGCGTTATTGATTTATCTGTGCCAAAATTCACAAAAGAGTATTAGCTTTTTGTTTACTAATAGGGAAAAATTTATGTTATTGAATTCTCTGTTTGTATAGAAGAATATTAATGTTTTCTTCTTAAGCGCAACTTAATTCATTGTTCAAAACAAAGTTTTCTGCTATTCTACAAAATCAGTACATATCAATTAAAATCAAATTTAATTTGCTAAAGACTGGTGTGAAGTTACTTTGGGTTTCCTTTCATTGGTTCACCTCTCTGCAATCTAAAGAAAAATACCCATAACATCATTCGGGTAACCTTTACCCAATAACAAAAGGCAGGTATCACAAATGGAGATCTCTCACCTGGTTCTAAAACTTTATTGAGCCATAACAGAAATCACACAAAGGACTGTGAATCCACACGACTGTGATATAAATTCTTGATCCTTTCTTCATCTTCACTTCTCTATTACGTGGGATTCTTTTACCCTTGCTTTTATCTTCCTATTGTGTACTTCGCAAATACCCAGTTTTTATTCTCCAGTTTGTGTTTTTACTTTTACCCCTAGTCTTAAATGTCAATTTCAATATTAAATATAATATAATGTATTTGTCTGTGTTGTCCTTTATGCAGCCAATAGTTTAGCCTGTTCAATTTTGTTTATTAATATTAACTTTCCTATGTGAATATGAAACATAGAAACATAGAAACATAGAAAGTGACGGCAGATAAGAGCCACATGGCCCATCTAGTCTGCCCATTTGTTTATTGAAAACTATACTGACCCTAGTCACCCTCTATTGTGATTACAATTTAGGATACCCTTATATTTATCCCAAGCATGTTTAAATTGTTCTACTGTATTGGCCTCAACCACCTCAGATGGGAGAATAGTCCATTTATCTATCACCCTTTCAGTGAAGTAATTTTTCCGCACATTTCCTTTGAATCTACCACCCTCCAGTTTGTATCCATGCCCTCGTGTTCTATTAC
>WWET01001947.1:248489-266564 GCA_011038615.1 Limnodynastes dumerilii | reverse complement strand
GCTGTTCAAATACAAGGCCACTGTATAATGTTTACATACAGATAGTGGAGTAATGGATTAA
Source organism: Limnodynastes dumerilii (assembly GCA_011038615.1). Taxonomy (NCBI): domain Eukaryota; kingdom Metazoa; phylum Chordata; class Amphibia; order Anura; family Limnodynastidae; genus Limnodynastes; species Limnodynastes dumerilii. The sequence continues at coordinate 266,503 of WWET01001947.1, read as the reverse complement.
AGGATTACTTAAAATGACTGCATTTGGGTCACTGTATTTCTGACCCCCAAGTTAGGGTATGCAACTATGAATACAGAAATATAAAAGCAGAAACAAACACAGTTCAACAAGTGTAGAAAAAGGGAAATCCTGCTTGTGGAGCACTGGGACAAAAATAATTAGCAACAATCCCCATAAATGCCTTTCCTAAATATCCCACAAGAACACTGTATTAAGAAAATCTCACTGACCCCTGGTGCTGAATATGAGGCAAGAAAGCCATAAATAGGCATTAGGAAAACCTTATCAGATCCATGATTCAGCTGGGCACACCCAGTAAAAGATCAAATGTGACTTCCCTAGGACAAAGGAGACACACTCTCATTGTTTATACCTCAACAGCTAGTTCAAGGGCAGTGTTGCCAACTCTGAAAAATAAAACAAGCAACTGTGACGTTAAAAACAAGCTCAAAACAAGCCCAACCCAATCTATATATACACACACACACTTCAATATGACTGGATCCATATACTTATTTTACACTTTTTTTGGATTAATATGATCCCATGTCTTGCGTGATGTTTTTCTTAGTATCAACATTCACTATTTTTGCTGTAAAATTATATTTTTATTAGATGGATTGGGGGAAGTTACAGAAAGAGTGATGGTGGGTGGAAAGGACAGACCATCACTTGTCCCATGGCAGGAGCCCCTTGTGAGCTACTGAAGGGACAACTGGGCTGAAAAACTGCGTTGTATTTGCTGCATATTACTAAACTGCAAAAACAATAACCCCTATCCCTCCGCAGTGACTACTGAAATAACTATACCAAGGGGAACTGTGGAGAGTCCCCCCTTTGAAGGGTAAAGCCTCTGTGTACGCTTTAAGTCAGTGATCGTGTAGCCATAAAGTACATCTAGCAACTATAATAAGCCTAGAAAAGGGTGTAAGAGATTGTATCCAAGACGCTAGATTCAAGAATCCTGAAGCCTCTCACATGTGCTCAGCTAACACAAGAAATGCACCCTACAATCTCTGTTAAGTCCTTAACCATCACTTCTGTCAATGCCCTTGATTTACCCACGCGGTAAGAACCCTGATCTGAAAAATATCCGGCCCATGTTATGTTAAGAGAAGTAGGCAAATCACTTTTCTTTTTCATAGCGTTCCAAAATGAAACATCCTTTTTTGCAACGATAGCTGTAGTTAGGTGGGCAAAGGGAGGGCCAACTATGAAAAAGAGTCTTTCCAAACATTAATTCCTTCTCCTCTCAAGGGAAACATTTATTTTGTGTAAGAAAACAAAAGTAATGCCAGGCCTCCAGTTTTCCATTATTCTGTATAGGTAGAAAAGCCAGAGAACTCTGAAAACTTGGAATCAAACTCTAATTTACAAAACCAGAAATCCTGAATATCATAAGAGTCAAATTGAAGTACCAGAATTAACAGCCTGAACCATTTGTAGAACATGATATTTGTAGGCAGTACCAGCTGTAAATGTTAAAAGTGTGGTGCAGTAATAGAAGGTCTCCTACCTCTGGTTTGAGACTTTTCCCCAAGTGAATTTCGCAATGAATACTGTCAGACACTTACAACCTGGTTTCTCCATAGCTGCCAGTGCAGTGCAGTAGCAGACAACCACTGTCGTGAACATTGGGCCAGATCCAGACCTACGTACGCAAGCGATTTTACGCTAGCTGCTAGCGTCATTTCTGATGTTTGTACATGGCAGATGTTATGCCACGTAACTCTGGGTGGTCGTAACACTGTAGTAACTACGTACGAAGAGGCGTGCCAAAAATACGCTAGCCATAACTACACTAGAACTACGCATTGGAGGCGGGGCTGAGGCAATGAAATGGTACAGTATGGGCTGGGTTAGGAAATTACGTCCGGTAGGACACTACGTACGTGCGCGGTTAAGCTTTCAAAAGTTAAGGTAGGGTTTGTCAAGCGGAAAAGTATGTCCGTCCGAAGGGAGTGCCTGGGGGAGTGCATAATACTTACGATAGCGTAAATACGCTACACTAACAAACGTAATATGCACGTAGGTCTGGATCCGGCCCATCACCTCAAATGTTGCACTTAGCGCCTCTGAGTTTAGCAAGACATACTAGCATTACGTTTTTGCACATTCAAACTTTGGAAATTCTCTTTGCAGCCGTTTAAATGTAATATGATTGACATAACTAGTGAAAGAACACACAATATTTTGCACATATATGATGTAATATGGATCTTCTAGCAGATCTCTTAGTTAAGTCCTATTCACAACCATGGGTTGGATCCAGACTTAAGAAGGAGCTTGAAATTAAGGACCTGATTCAGACTTAAGAAAATTCTAAAAATAAGAACCTAAAGTTACTCCTGAGCAAAACCATTTTGTTTTCAGGGGGAGTCAATTTAATTGTATTCTTTGCATGCAGAAAAACATCTTTGAATTGCTTACTGAAAACAGATACTGACCAGCTTTAGTATTACACTGTTATTTAGACTTGGGCTGGGAAATATCACTGCTCAACACTAGTACTGTTTGCAACAGATGAAATATGACTCCCCCTGCAATCAACATGGTTTAGCCCAGGAACTTAAGGTCACTCCTGGGCATGGTGATTGCAGGGGAGTCATATTTCATCTGTTGCAAACAGCACTAGTGTTGAGAGGTGATAATTTCCAGCCCATGTCTAAATAACAGTGTTGAGAAGTGATAACTTCCAGCCCATGTCTAAATCAGGGGCGGAACTACCATTGGTGCAACAGGTGCAGTGGCTCCGGGGCCCATGCTGATACAAGGGCCCACAGCTGTCATCACCGTACTGTCGAAGCTCCCCACTGGGTCACCTGAGATATCGTCAGGGCCAAAGCATATTTTTTGCACCTGGGCCCACAACTCACTAGTTCCGCCTCTGGTCTAAATAACAGTGTAATACTAAAGCTGGTCAATATCTATGTGCAGCAAGCTATTCGAACATGTTTTCCTGCATGCAAAGAATACTATTAACTTGACTCCCCCCAAAAACAAACATGATATTGCCCAGGCGTAACTTTAAGTTCTTATTTTTAGAACTTTCTTAAGTCTGAATCAGGCCCTAAGAGAGGAAGGTTACACCTGGGTAAAACCATGTTGATTTCAGGGGGAGTCAAGATAATTGTATTTTGTGCATGCAGGAATATATCTTCAAATTGCTTACTGCACACAGATACTGACCAGCTTTACTATTACATTGTTATTTAGACTTGGTATAGGAAACATCACCTCTGAACTCTAATACTGTTTGCAATAGATAAAATATGACTCCCCTGAAATCAACATGGTTTAGCCCAGGAGTAACTTTCCTCTCTTAGGGCTGGATTTACTAAGCTGGGGGAAAGGAGATGTTGCCCATAGCAACCAATCAGATTCTAGCTCTCACTTTCCTCTTACATACTAGAATCTGATCTCCACTTTTCCTTTCCTGCAGCTTAATAAATCTGGGCCCTAATTTCAAGCTCCTTCTTAAGTCTGGATCCAGACCCATGTTAATAAATTACAAAATGAAATTACCAGAGAGAGTACAGAATATTTTTTTTTTTTGCACATATAGGACCTGATTCAGAGTTCTTGGGCAGCAGATGCACAAATCAGCTTCCCTTACTTTGTTTGTCCCATCCAGAACTTTTGCAGCTCTGTATAGAATGTATAGAAAAGGTGCATTTCGTTTGCAACATGCAAACTGATACGTAAAGGTAGAGGCTGCAGCAGCTGATAGTAGTTTGCATGTTACAAATGTGTTTTGTTTTTAAAGTTTAAAATCATAATAGGTCTCTAAATAAAATTAATTACAATGTGTTACATAATTCCTAATTAGAATAAGCAGCAATATAAAGATTTTCAGGCTTAAAAAAAATATAATAAATGAATATATATATTTTTCAGAAAAATGATCAGCGCATGTGTAGAACAGGAGTGAACACAGAAAGATGGATACACTACTGCATATCTGCTTTGAGTCTAGAGCCTGCTCTTTCACCTAAATTTTACATCAGCTTAGAACTGGTGTAAGTGTAATACAGACTGTATTTTTATTTAATATATGGCCTCAATTTTAATATATGGCATAACTTTCTAGGAGATGAATATCCCAATAAGTTTTTAGTTCCTTAATGAGAAGTTTCTCTAAACCCACCAAATCCCCTCTCCATGATTTCACAACATCAACAGTCATGTTAGTATGCACTGGTTCTGGTATGGAAAACACATTGAACTTTTGTAATTCAGCAGAACGACGTTCCAACAGATTAGCAGCTCGAAACTGCAACATTGTTAAAAAATGACACAGTTTACAATCAGTATTGCTTTTAGCCTAAACAAGTTGCAACAACTTTAGAAAGGATACAAATAAACAATGCAAAAATAGAGTGTGCTCAATTATTTAGGCAGAGTCATTGAACTGTCCGATGTGTTTAAAGTTCTTTAAATGCACTAGATCAGTTGCCCTGTATATCACAAGCAATGGACCGCAGCTCCCCTCAATATGGACCGTTCCAGACACAGTCCCAAATAGATAGCTATAGAAAAGGAGAAAGAAGGGGGCGCTCGATAGTGCAGATTAAACTTTTAATAACAAAACCAATATAAAAATGCAGTGTCAGGACTTATATCCTGGCCGCGTACCAAATGCAAAAAGTAAATCCGCATGTAAACAAATTTTTACCACTCCAACGAGATGCAGCACGATTGTTCAAACCTAGCGTCCCGGGTATGCCGATCAGCTGTTGTCTCGATGGTGGAAACATGCGGTTACCACGTGGAAATCAAAGAGAACCAAGGGAGGTCAGTAGCCCCGCCCCTACGCGTTTCGTCTGTATAGACTTCGTCAGGGGGTGTGTCCAGGTAAGGTATGAGTTTTCCTTTTATACCTTGCAATAAGGGCTGCATTTTTTAACCCTTTCTCTACCATAAGGAAAACAATCATACTAAACATAACTTCAAAGATAAAACCAGCATATATACAATTGTAGAAAGTATTAATAACGATATCTAATAGAAATAAACCTACAAAATAATATTAGATTTAAAGGATCTCATATCAATATATATAATAATAAAGTTATACAAAGGGAAATATTTTGAACGAATTTTAAATAACTAAATTCAATAGAGACCTATTTAATTCCCTATTAAAACTATAAAAAAAAAACTAAAACCATCTCTAAAATAATTAATTATAAATATACATACAATTGCACAGAATTTGATCTGTAAAGAGGAATTTGACTATCTTTTAAACAGAAATCCACCAGTTCTGAGCTGATGTAAAATTTAGGTGAAAGAGCAGGGTCTCTGGGCTTCTACTGGCGCTTGTAGCAGCACTATACCGTGCCCTTTCTAATTTTAATACAGCGGAACTCCCCATTGCACTAATGCAAAGCAGATATGCAGTAGTGCATCCATCTTTCTGTGTTCTCTCTTGTTCTACACTAGCGCCGATCATTTTTTCGAAAAAACATGGGTGTGGGCCCCCATTGCAAATGGCCCTATTTTGAGTTCTCTCCCTGCCTGTTCCAAATTGGCTGGGAAAATGTTTGCTTCTGCCTCAAAGAGGCATCGCAATAGATCCCTGGAGCACTGAACATGGTGCTCCGAAAGGTAAGTAATAATTCTATCCTCAACCCTTTCCCTAATCCTTACTTTATCCCTCCTCTTCTATTATCCTAACCTTAGCGGACGTACGCTCTTACGCAAATAAAAGTTAAGGTAGGGTTTGGGAAGCGGAACTCGGTGAAATATGTACGTTCAAGGGATGTGCCTAGGGAAGTGTATAGAACATATGTGTGCGAAAATACGTAACGCATGGAAACGTATTGCACACGTAGTTCTGGATCTACCCCTATATTAGTAAACCAAGTGCTACTTATTTGCATTAAGAGTCTTGCCCCTCTAGCCACACATGCGGAAGTCATTACATTCCCAAGCATGAATCATTCCTAAGTAGCCGTTCTTATCTGTGAATCATTCTTACATGGTTTCAGTGGGTAGTTTTGAGTTCTGGGCATGCTCAGTTTTACCACTCTTAAATATACGCATTGAAATCCTGTTCTTACTTAGTTGTGAATCAGGCCCAATATTACAAAACTAAAATTTTGGATGACAAACATAGAAATGAGTTAAATTCCCCTTTTCTCATTTTAATATAGTGGAACACACATTTCCATGAGTGCATAGCACACAGATGCACAGTCAGACGCAAGCACTGCAGCTGACTTTCTGTGCTCGCTTTCCGTTCTAAACCGGTTCTGAGCCTGTCCTGACCATGTTCAGTGCAAAATTTCCTTACGCTTCTTAAGAAGATGGATGCTCAGCTCTGGATCAGGTACATAGTGAATTAGAACCAAGTGTAGAGGCATAGCTGATGTTTATAGAGATCCTAACTGATAATCTGTAAGTATTGATGATCAGTCCAATTATGTCTGATAATGATTGAAGGTGAACTCCTTACGGTTTGGCTGTCTCAAAATTACCACATTTAAAATAAATTTATATAAATATAAATTTTAAAAATGAGAAGACAAAGAAAGAGGTGTTAAAGCTATACCTCTCAGGCCTCTTACAGTCCATATTACTGTAAATAATTGTAAAATGCCTAAAAAAAGAGATTCCACTAATACTGATAAATTAGCACTTTTTAAGAAGATTTCACATAATATAATGTGTCAGCATCACGTGTTTTGCTAATGAGATATTTAAAGGCATCAGTCTTTAAATAATTTCAAATATTTTTCATTAACGCTTCAGTCAATAAGTTCTCTTTTTTTTGGGCAAAGGCTTAACCCCTTTATTTTAGTTTGAGCTAATAAAGAATAACAGGATAAAATTAGTGTCTGTTTTACTAATATATGCACATAGCAGGTGAACATAGCAGGTAATAGTGCTATGAAACATGGTGGCACTGTTTAATAAAGAAACAATGTTAACAAACATGAACTTTACTATTCTGTAATTACAATACATAACTAAAAGAACTATGAAAACTTCAGGATTTTTTTATAGTCTATCTACATTATCTATGTTTTGTAATTACTGAGAGTAATGTATGTCATTATCTAGCCTGTTGGAATTGATTCACGTGTCACATGTGAACCTGGCTCACATACAAATGGCAGCCAAGTGTAAATGAATTTTACTATGGCAAAAGCTCTAATAAAGCTGCTTTAGTTGCTAAAATGACTACATACTATTACCTCGGTTTTCTTATCCTTTTTTACAGGCTAAGGAAAAGTTTAAAACAGAAAATAAAGTCAACATATATTAGAATATATAAAGAGATGTTGTTAAAATGACATTGCATATTTTACATTTTTTATGCTTTTATCTTTTTGCAAGAGGTAGGTAAAATCCCACGTAAAAATGCCTGTTCAAAAGCAATGATCTTGTTGTACTCAGCCACAAAAATGCCAGCCAATTAAGATAATCCAATCCAATCAGAAAAAAAAAATCCATGGGTGTGGTATCCACTGTCACCAAGGACAACCTTCACTTACAGACCTTTATTTTAATTCTTCTTTTCCTGTAAATTCTGAATGAAATTTTTCTTTAATTATACTATTATTTCTGTCTTGTAATCCTTTCAGATCTGAAGTAAGTGTCTTTGACATTTCTGTTTTAAAGAGAGGTTGGGATATCCTGCTAAGGGTATCTACTTCTGCTAAGCTTTTTTGTTTTTGTATAGAGATATACAAATGGGAGGTGGAGGCAGTGCGTTTGAAAAGGAAGATGAGCCTGGCTGCAACATGGATTGTAGGGGAGCGTGATGGGCCAGGGAGAGGCAGGAGAGAAGAATGTTGCAGATGTTGAGAAGGGAGATAACAAGTAAGCAAACAAGCATTCTTGTGGCATCTGCGGTTAAGTAGGGTCTAATACGAGCTATGTTACAGTGATGAAAGTGACAGGACAGTGAGAGGGCACAGATGTGGGGGGTAAAGAAAACTGAGAAGTCAAGGATGACACCCAGGCAGTGGGTTGGGTGGAGGAAGAGATGGTGGGGTCATGGCTACTAATTGAGATAGTAGGGGTAGAGGGGATATGTGAAGGAGTTCTGTCCATGTTAAGCTTGAGAAAGTGATGGGACATCCATGAGGAGATGGCAGTGAGCAATCTGATACTTTGGAAAGAAGAGAGGGGTAGAGGTTAGGGGAGGATAGATAGATTTGAGTATTATCGGAATAGCTCACCCCTTTCTCTGATAGTTTATACCTTGCTGCTCTCTTACTTTATTTCCTCTAGTTCTGTTTCAAAACACTGCTGTCTCTGTATCAGCTGTCTTTATCTTGCTGTCTCTGACTGTGTTTCTCTCATACTGAATCTCTGTGGACTGCCATCTCCCTCTAATACCCCTTTCACATCACCAAGTCTGAAAAACCCGGGTTGAATAACCCAAGTTTTTCTGGGAGCAGAAATACCGGGTTTTAAAACAGAACAACTTTTAAGTCCTCAAAAACCCGGGAAATTCTCAGGTCAGAGCCTTTCACATCACCAAAGAAATTTCCCGGGTCTGCCCTGTCTACAAACTGTCAACCATTGTTTAAACAGCCTACTATTGGCTGCTTCATATGATGTCATTTAAAGGGGACTTTGCAGTTGCACACAATGATGATGTCAGTACATTGTGGCCATTTTAACTGCATTATTTCCACGATGGCTAACGATCTAGTTGTTTCTAGTTCTGATACCATGGCTTTATGGATGCTTTTGTTGATTCAGACAGCAAATGACACTCTTGAGCAGTTGATTATATTGTGTCAGATGGTACATGCTGTCATGGTGACAAAGAGTGTGCAATTCATGATGGAGTTGCGGAATACACGGCATCAGTATATGCGCCGGAGAAGGGCATACATTAAGGCCACTCAGATGTCTGTTCTAAGGTACACCACCCTCAGTAACCGGAACCCGAATCTTTCTGGGAGACAGTGGAAGCCTATGAGGAGGATCAGTGGATAGCGTGGGACCTCTCAGTATTTGCTTGATCAAATCTCCCCAGTGCTGACCAGAAAGACCACACCATTCCGGATCCCGATTCCACCATGGAGGAGGCTAGCCATAGTGTTATGGTGGTATGCAACCTCTGGTGAATATCGCACAATGTCCTGTATGTTCGGTATTGGGATTTCCACCATCTGCAATCTGGTGTGAGAGGTGACGGAGGCTCTACTGCAAGTACTGTATAAACGGTTCATCTCCTTACCTGAAGGACAGCGTCTCAATGACACAGTAGTCGGCTTTCTCAAACGTGGCTATCCGCAGTGTGCTGGTGCGATAGATGGGACACACATCCCCATCTTGGCCCCTTTTCAAAATGCTGCTGATTACCACAACCATAAAGGTTGGCATTACATTGTACTACAGGCTGTTGTGGACCACAACTATTGGTAAGAATTTATAAGGGAGTATTACAAGGTTGAGGAGAGAGAGGGGGGTATGGTAGTAGTGTTATAAGCAGGTACAGGAGGGAGAGGGGGATATGATAGAAGAGATATAAGCAGGTACAGGAGGGAGAGGGGGATATGAAAGAAGGAACATAAGCAGGTACAGGAGGGAGAGGGGGATATGATTTGCAATGTGCAGGTAAATTATGTGTGCTCTAACAGAATGCTTAATGTGTCATATTTTCAGCTTCACAGATGTGTTTGTTGGATGGCCTGGACAGTCTCATGATGCCCGAGTGTTGGCCAATTCTGACATTTACAACCTGGCTGAGGAGGTTCGTGGAGGCTACTTGTTCCCCAAAGAGGTAAATGCAATTTTTTTGACATTTCCACATATTGATCATGTATACGGTATTATATATTTTGCTAAATCGTACTCTTTTTTTCTGTACAGAAGTCAAATATGGTCAATGGCGTGGAGATCTCTGTGCACATCATAGGGGATGCTGCCTTTCCTTTGCATCGATGGCTGAAGAAGGGTTTCACACAGCATCACCGTCTTTCTGCGGAGCAAGTGCGCTTTACCCACACCCTCAGCTCAGCAAGTATGGTTGTTGAGAACTCGTTTGGCCGCTTAAAGGGAAGGTGGGGGTGGTTGATGAAGCGCTCAGACATTGACACCCAACTTATGCCTCATGTGGTTGCCGCTTGCTGCATTTTACATAATATTTGTGAGATGCAGAAAGAATGTTTCCTTCCCGAATGGACCTTGCAATCGGAACTATTACAACCGTTTGAAAGTGACACAAGTACCACTATTGCCACAAACCTTAAATTTTAATTTTTTCCAAATTAACTATGATTTTCTTCCAGTGTCATCTTGGATTGAACAAGCGGCGCTGGACTAAAAATAAATATTTAATAAACATTAATAAAAGATGAATGAAAATTTGTTTCCATTCATATTGAGTAGACGATGTCCCTCTTAAATGAGCAGATGGTGTTAAAACCTAAAAAGATATTAATTAAAATATCTAGTCTTAAAATATACTTAATATCAACTATATAAATATTTAAAGAACGTATAGTTTTTAGTAATGTAAAAGCAGGTTTAAGCAAAACATGTGAAGGATTTAGTAAAGTTGAGGAATTTACAATGAATAACAAAATAAATGTATTAAACAATTTATTACATATAACTCAAAAAAAGTCCTCTATTTTGTGGAATATATTTGTGGAAAATTATATGTAGGAAAACCAGCAGACCTCTTAACACCTCTGAGCATAACACCATATGAGCGAAGGGAATGGGAGAGGATACAGTGGGGATCTGAAAGTAGAGGTGTGAATTCAGTCAAATGTTATTAGGAGTAGCTGTGGGACAGGCATCGTTTGGAACTACTCTGCATTCATTATGTGCCTCCATTATATACCAATATGCCATATAGCTTAAAATATCTCATAGACAAAGGGGCAATGCATAACTAAATACTAAATCCTTAATCTTAGACCTTACATAATAAAGGTTCTAAGTGCAATTTATACATATGAAACAATGCAATATCGATAAATTCAAAGTTAAGTTTGAATTAAGCAAAGAGTCAATAGCTCACAAATCAATAACAATTTTGTTATTAGTCGGAATAAGGATCTGTTCAGTCCGGCTATAAAAATGATGATTCAGTCCCAAACAGGTAGAATCTTCTAAAGATTTGGGACCGGATTCACAACTACATGTATTGGTAAGTTACGTGCTGATTTCTAAGTGCTGCACTAAGACCGCATGTACGCAATCTATGTAATGAAACGCTACGTAGATAATGTAAAATATTTATTACGCATGCGCATTAGCGCAGCACTTAGAAATCGGCGCGTGACTTACCAATACACGTAGTTTGAATCCGATTCTTGATGTTTCCAATATATACAAATTTTATTTTAAATCAAATCCTTCAAGATTTTATATAATCCTTCATTCTGAATCATCATATCTGATGGTGTAAATTCATGTAAGTAACCTTGAAGTATATCCTATTAAAGTTGGCTAGTACATTCTACTTCTTCCTTTATGTCTATAGACTTGTACAGGTTTGGAAGAAAATAAAAAAACTGGCCCGAACAATGTTCATAGATCTTTTTGATACAGGGAATTTTATTTCCAAATTCAAACACCATGTAAGACAACAAGTAAAAAATAAAAAAAATGAAATAGCAATAACGATATAAAACATATTAAAGTGATCATAAACTAAGAATAGTAATCTATTCTTTTATATAATGTGTTCAACTATGGCTTAAATTATCTCATAGAAATAAGGTCAATGCACCCTCTCCGTTCTGCTAACCAGTGCTGTCTGACCTCTTTACTAATCACCACATCTCATGCCTGTATCCAGGACTTCTCCCGTGCTTCACCTCTGCACTGGAATGACCTCCCTTCTTCAGTCAGATTCTCCCCCACATTTCAGGTCTTCAAGCGTTCACTCAAAACGAACCCGTTCAGGCTAGCCTGCCCCTCCTCCACTTAACATTCTCACTGCATCCTTCATCTATCTCTTCTGTTCCTTCCCCCTCTCCTTTGCTTACACCAGCAGTCCACTTCCTTCCCCCTCCTTATGTCTACTGTAAGTTCTTCTCTCCCATTTAGTGTGTATCACGATACGCGGCAGCAAGCGCCGCATTTACCCGCTCCGGGCGGCTGCAGCTTTTGCTCACAGTCCAGGCTCACAGAGAATGTCATAGGGCCGTATCCAGAGCTACGGCCGCCGTCGCTAGTACGGCAGCCGTAGCTGTAATGCCCGGCGTTACTATGGAAATGCTCGATCTACGATCGGGCGTCCATTGTAGCGGCGTTGGGACGCTGGAGGGGACGTCCTCCAGCGTCCCAACGCTCACATTACTCCTGGAGGGCGGGGGGAGGTAAGTAAATTAGTCTAGGGGGGCGGGCTAGGCGGCCATACGCTCCTGTGTGAGCGTATGGCCCCTTCCTTACACCGGGCGAAGCTAGGGGAGGCTTCACCCGGCGTAAGGAAGGGGCCATACGCCCGCACAGGGGGAGTGCCAGGGGGGAGTCAGCGATGTAACGCTGAGCGTTAGCACGCTCAGCGCTACATCGTTGATCTGGATCAGGCCCAATAGTTACAGTCTCTCACACTCACCCAGCCTGTACCGCTGCGTTCTTGCTGGCGTCCCACGTGGATTCTGACACCAAGCGCCGCAGAAGCTCCGCCCCATGTGCGCCGCCATCTTGTCATACTCACGTGTCCCTGAATCACCAATGAGAGCCTTCCAGGTCCTGTCCTCCAACCAATCAGTGCACAATGCGCACTATTTAAACTCTGTGCACAGTACCTTCAGTGCCAGAACAACTTATCCATTCAAGGTGCCTCGTTCTCTTTCTCCTGATCCTGATCCTGGTATTCTGCTGATCCTGATCCTGGTATTCTCCTGATTTTGATCCTGGTATTCTCCTGATCCTGATCCTGGTATTCTTCTGATCCTGGTATTCTCCTGATCCTGATCCTGGTATTCTCCTGATCCTGATCCTGGTGTTCTCCTGATCCTAACTGGAACAGAGGAGACCAATTTAGAAGCACCACTACGTTCCTCTGTATCTAGAGACTGCACCCTGCCTACTTCCTTAGTATTTAGCTCTGTACAGACTACCGTAACTGGTTTTCTTGATTCTGGAGCCACCAAAAATGTTATTTCTGAATTCTCTGTGAAATCTCTAAAAATTCCAACGGGAAAGCTTCCTGTTCCTACTTATCTCACAGCTGTAGATGAAAGTCGGATCCCGGGCGGTACCATCATTCGCTGAACCATTCCTGTAAAACTCTGAGTATGAGTTCTCCACGAAGAGACTATGCAGTTCCTTGTATTGCCCGTTTTGTCAGTTTTCCCATCATCCTGAGTTTACCTTGGCTCCAGCTTCACAACCCTCACATAGACTGGGCTTCCTCCCAAATCATCTGCTGAAATAAAAACTGCTTCAAGAACTGTCTGTCTCGTGTACTTCCACAGTGCCTGACCAAACCTGAGTCCTCTTCTGACCTCCCAGTCCAGTATCGTGACTTCCAGGAAGTCTTCAGTAAATAGTCCACTGAGACTCTGCCACCTCACCAACCCTGGGACTGCCCGATCGACCTCATTTCTGGATCCACACCTCCCCGAGGTAGGATATACCCACTATCCCTGCCGGAGACCCAAGCCATGATGGAGTATATTCAAGACAAACTCTCCAGAGGTTTAATTCGCCCCTCCTCCTCTCCTGCTGGTGCTGTTTTTTTTTGTCAAGAAAAAGGATGGTGGACTTCATCCTTGTATTGACTACCGCGGGTTGAACGCTCTAACTGTTAAAAACCAGTATCCCCTGCAATTAGTCTCGGAGATGTTTGACCATATCAAAGGCTCTACTGTATTCACTAAACTTGACCTGAGAGGGGACTATAATCTAATCAGGATCCGAAGTGGCGACGAATGGAAGACAGTGTTCAACACGCGGGACGGGCATTATGAGTATCTGGTGATGCCCTTCAGTCTGAGTTATTCTCCTGCTGTCTTCCAGGGATTTGTTAATGAGATCTTCTGGAAGCTCTTGAACATCTCAGTAGTAGTGTACCTGGATGACATCTTGATCTTTTTCAAAGATCTGCCTACCCATCGCACAATGGTAAGAGAAGTCCTGTCCCGTCTACAAAGGAATCATCTGTACTGTAAACTGGAGAAATGCACCTTTGAGGTCAGCAGTATCTTGTCTGGAACCCAAATCCAGATGGACCCTGTAAAAGTGCAAGCCATTCTGGACTGGACACAGCCCACAACTCTGAGAAGTATCCAAAGATGTATTGTCTTTGCAAACTTTTATCGTCGTTTCATTCGGGACTACTCAACCATCCTTGCACCAATCACTTCCTTGACCCGCAAGGGCTCCAACACTGCAAAATGGCCTGTGAAAAGTCAGCATTCCAACAGCTGAAAGAAGCTTTCGTCACGGCTCCAGTCCTCAGGCAACCTGATATCTCTCTTCCTTTCTTCCTTGAGGTAGATGCTTCCACCAAAGGAACTGGAGCAGTCCTGTCGCAGAGATTTTCGGATGGTCAGATCCACCCTTGTGGCTTCTTCTCTAGGAAATTCCTCCCGGCTGAAAGAAACTACGCCATAGGAGAGAAGGAACTGCTTGCTATGAAGTTAGCATTGGAGGAGTGACATTATCTACTCGAAGGAGCAGTTAATCCTGTCACAGTCTTTACCGACCACAAAAACCTGCTCTACTTCAAAACTGCTCAGTGCATCAATCCCCGCCAAGCTCAGTGGTCCCTTTTCTTTGCCCACTTCAATCTTCAGCTTCCGTTTCCGCCAAGTTTCAAGAAATCATTAGTCAGATGCCTTATTCAGGTTATTCTCTCCAGAGGATTCTGAAGAAAAAGAGGACCAACTTCATTCTTGATCCTGTCCAGGTTGACAGCATGCACTCCATCCCAGTGGGTAAGATCTTCATTCCTCTTACCCTTAGGAAAAAACTTCTGCATTTTGCCCTCTAAATTCTCTGGACACGTAGGCATTACCGAGACTCAGGCATTCATCTCCCGGGACTATTAGTGGCCATCTCTCCGTGAGGACGTCAGTGCCTACGTGAATGCTTGTTCCCAGTGTGCACAGTACAAGACATCACAAAAAGCTCCCTCAGGTACTCTTTAGCCCTTGTCGGTTCCAAAAACTCCATGGACCCACAGTTAAATGAAGTTTGTCACCGATCTACCCCCCTGCAAACAATATAACACCATTTGGCTGGTGGTAGACCGGTTCTCCAAGATGACCCATTTCATACCCCTAAAAGGCCTACCTTCTGCTCCAGTTCTAGCTCAGTTGTTCATTGCCCATATCTTTCATCTCCACGGATATCCTGAAGAAATTGTGTCTGATAGAGGTGTCCAGTTCACGGCTCGGTTCTGGCGAGCATTATGCAAAAGTCTTCGGATCAATTTGAAGTTCTCCACTGCCTATCATCCACAGACAAATGGACAAACGGAGCGCGTTAATTAGGACTTAGATACCTTTATCCGTCTATATGTCTCTTCATCTCAGGATGACTGGGTGAATCTTCTACCATGGGCGGAGATTTCACACAATCATCATTACCATGAATCTCTGGACAGCACGCCATTCAAGGTAATATATGGTTACCATCCCAGAGTTCCAACTTTTTCTCTGCTTCCAGCTGCTGCTGTCCCTGCATCCGTAACATCCTTTGCAGATTGCAGATTTGCAGATATCTGAAAGAAAGTGCGAGCTGCTCTCCCGAAGGCCTCCAAAAGGTATACAATTCATGCTGACTGCAAGAGAACTGCCATTCCCCCTCTTCATCCAGTCTGGTTGGCATCTAAAAATATTTGTCTCAAGGTACCATCCATGAAATTTGCTCGCAGGTTCTTAGGACCCTTTAGGATCAGCAAGGTCACTAATACAGTAGCCTATCAATTGGATCTCAATCCTCATCTTCGAATTCCCAACTCGTTCCATGTCTCACTACTCAAGCCACTAGTTATCAACAGATTTTCATCTCCATTGAGGAAGTCACCCAGGATCTCTGGTGCTCAGGGGGAGGAATTTGAGGTAAAAGAGAACGTGGAGTAACGAACCCGCCATGGCTACCTCAAATACTTGGTGGATTGGAAAGAATTCGGTCCTGAAGAGCGTGCCTCTGACATCAGCGCACCCAGGCTAATAAAAAAATTCCTTTCCAAGCATCCTGTCAAGACTCTGGTTGGGCATCCAGAGGCCACCCATAAAGGAGGAAGTACTATCATGATATGCGGCAGCAAGCATTGCACTTACCCGCTCTGGCCGGCTACAGCTGTCTCCTGCGGTCAAGGCTCACGGAGACTGTCATAGTGACAGTCTCAAGTGTCCTACTCAAGTGTCCCTGAATCACCAATGAGAGCCTTCCAGGTCCAGTCCTCCACTATTAAACCCTGTGCATAGTACCTTCAGTCCCAGAACAACTTGTCCATTCAAGGTGCCTGGTTCTCCTTCTCCTGATCTTGATCCTGGTATTCTCCTGATCCTGGTGTTCTCCTGATCCTGATCTTGGTATTCTCCTGATCCCGATCCTGATCCTGGTATTCTCCTGATCCTGATCCTCCAGTCTGGTCCAGCAGCCATGTATTCCAGTCCGGTCCAGCAGCCCTGCTTTCCAGTCCGGTCCAGCAGTCCTGCACTCCAGTCCAGTCAAGTCATCTGCATTTTAGTCCGATCAAGTCATCTGCACTCAAGCCCGGTCAAGTTGCCTGTACCTCAGTCACGTGCACTTCCACTGTTTATTGGACTTTATTGGACTCTTTATCTGTACCAACCCAGCATTGATTCGAGTCCCTGAGACTGTTATATCCGTGCCCTTTAATTCTCATGTCTGTTCATGCACCAGCCCTATATTAAACCTGCCAGCTTCCACTTCCAATCTGCTCAGTCTTTTTTGTCCTCGGATTCCGCGACAGGTCCACAAAAACTAGACCCTATAACAGTGTGTTAGTTCACATGAGCAGGGCCCTCCATCCTAGTTTTGTTCCTTCCTTCACCACTCCCCCCTCACTTCGTACCCTCTTGTGCATAACTACCCATCCCCACCTGGTGGCTTCCTCTCAACCTCTCACTGCGCTCTATCCCCTGCTCCCTGATCTTTCAAGCTTGACACCTCACATTTTGCCTTGCGTTCTGTGCTTGCTTCACTTATTGTATTCTTGTAATATTTTTATATTCATATTATATTTAATATGTACTATGCTGTCCATCCCAACCCTGTATGTCTGTACTCTATTTTGTTGTATTTTGTACGGCGCTGCAGACACTTTGTGGCGCCTTATAAATAAACGATAATAATAATAATAATAGGTTAATTCACTGGTTTTTATGAACATTGTACATGTTTTTATGGTGCTTACGGCCACATTCATAAAGAGGAGCATATGTCCAGACCGGCCTGCCGGCTAGCTTCTATTTACTGTCTGTGAGTCATTAATAACTAAATTAACTTTATGTTTGCTCGATAAGTGTTACATATGTGATTGTTTCAAGTGGCGCTCTGAGCTTATGTTTCGTGTAGAGAATTCAAAGATCAAAGTCCAGTAAATTTAGCAAAGGTTAAACACAGAAACCTATGGGAGTCAATCTAAGTAAATCTAACACCAGCATAACGACAAAGGGCTGGATCCTGACCTATGTACGTGTTACGGATGTGCAAGGTCATTAAGTACGGTAGCATAGTGGGAAGTACACGCCCCTGCACTCCCCGCTCAAGGTAGTAAGATTCCTACCTTAAAATTTACGACCTTGTCATGATGGGGCTTCCCCCGCCCTGTCCCCTCATTTAAATGCCTATCTCTGCCTATATGGCGTAGACACGGCAAACGTAACCTGCTGACCGGCCCCTTTATCATACCGGTCGGCGTACATAACAAATTTACGTACGCCGCATAGCTATGATGTGCGGACTAATTTCAGGTCAATAACCTACACCTGTGTTTTACCTTATGTATATGTCCTCCCCTCATTATTTCCTGCTCCCTGTTGATGTGTGTTAGCTTGCTGGTCTCTGCCGTGTTCCTGTATTCTGCCTCTGCTTGTCCTCAT
>WWET01001947.1:233665-248466 GCA_011038615.1 Limnodynastes dumerilii | reverse complement strand
TGCTTATTACCTAAAGTTCCTTGTCTGTTTTTATGTTATTGATCTTTGTCCTTTTGTACCAGTGTCTGTAATCTGTATACCTTGCCTGACATCTGTTATCCCATCCCTGTGTACTCATTCTGTAATATGTTCCCCATACCTGTATACCCTGCTTGACTTCCATGATCTCTAACCTCTGCATTTTCCTGGAATCTATTATCTCATATTTGTATATAGTAACTTTCTGTTATTTCTGTATAGTGTTTCTGATCTGTTACTCTGCTACCTACAATAAATCTATACTTCTTGTATTGGCCTCCTGCAATCATTGCATCATACCCCAGGAATTCATAACACTGAATCCATCTATCTAAGTCAAAAAAGTGACAGACGGAAGTAAAAGTGACGCACAAGAAGAAAAAATAACTTGTGCCGAGTGCCTAATGGATTATGTCTATTATGCACATTACTATATGCACTATTCTATATATGGTCCTCACTGACATATAAACAAGCATTCCCCAGTTTAAGGTCACTCAAAGAGGGCAGTATGGATGATTTGGGGAGATGTTCCCATCTGTGCAATTCATAATCTAATAAAAAATGAGCCAGACATTGTTACACAGTCCATAAGGCTTTTAATACTGTGGCACATCATTAAGTGTTAAGTATGCTGAAAAATATAAGATTAGAATCCAAGATGGTTGTGTAGATATTATTGTTTGCACAATAGACAGCACAGAATTGTAGTAAATTGAATCCCTTCTGGGGGTGGAAAGGTTACCAGTGAAGTTCCAAGGCATCTGTACTTGGACCACTGCTTTTTATTATCTTTATTGGTAAAATTATAGATGATATCAAGAAGAAATGAAGCTTTCTTTGCAGGTGACACAAAGGTACATAATAGGGACCAGATTTACTACGCTGTGTGTTTGGAAAAGTGTTTATGTTGCCCATAGCAACCAATCAGATTCTAGCTGACATTCTCTAGTATGTATTAAGAAAGTGAGAGCTAGAATTTTATTGGTTGCTATGGGCAACATCTGCACAAGCAGCCCTAGGAGTGTAAACAAAATGATTAATGATCAAGGTAGACTGAAAGAATGGTCAAGAGGGTGCCAACAGTTTAATGTCAGAAAATGCAGAAACCATGCACTTGGGATGCAATATCCCCAAAACTCACTAAAGCATTAACGGCACTACATTGGTAACTACTATGGAGGAAAGGGATCTATAGCAGGGACTTGATGTGATTTCTGTTATCAAGCCCCGCCCACTCTCTTGAACACAATATTAATTGACATGGGGCAGAGCTTAATGACATGATTTATATATCACATTGTTACACTCTGCCCCATACCGGCATCAATTTCTTCCCTTCGAGATCTCTCAATGAGAAAAGATAGAAAGCAGGCAATCATGCTTAAGGGTAGCCAAGAAATGTAGCAGAGCAATGAAGTGAAGCAACTTAAATGGTAATAAATAGGGAGAGGAATTAGCAGTATAAAAATAGCTTCACTTGGAATACTATGTTCAGCTCTGATACATAAGAGACTGTGCAAAGAAGGGTATTTTGCATGGCATGTATCACAAAACATGCAAAGTAAGATTAGAGAAACTAAACATCTATTGCTTGGAGCAGAGAAACAATTATTTAACTATATAATAAAATGCCAAGCTGTCCACTATGCTGCATCCATAGCAAATGACTTTACACCAGATGACTGGATAAACAATCAGGATAGGACATTGAGTAACCCTGCAGAGCCCAGAAATCTCATTTCATCGCATTATAACATGCTGAGGTCAGCTATGGATTTGCAGCAATCCCAAAACAACTTTGTTAAATAGCAGGAGATTTTTCCTGACCTTAGCTTGGAACAACTCCTTAAATCATTCAATTATTCTTGCTCAGTATTGAAGGCAAACACATATACGGAAATGTTTTATAACATTTTTTACAGAGACTATTTCTTTCTGAACAGATGCTATACTGCTGGTATAACGGAAACTGATCTCTGTCTCCAATGTAAATTACCAGGTGCATCCTTTGTCCACTGCATGTGAGAATGCCCGAAAATCAGGATCTTCTGGAAACAAGTATAAAAATATATATTACAAATAATGGGGTAGATCCAGACCTAAGTACGACAGTGAATTTACGCATACTGCGCATGCCCATGGCAGATGTTATGACTCGTAACTTTGATCGTACGTAACAAGTGCGTAACTACATAGGAAGGGGCATGTCATCCTACACTAGCAGAATATATGCAATGTTGTTAGAGGGAGGCATTTAAATTTTACAGTATGGGCTGGGTTAGGCAGGTATGTACGACAAGCATATACGCATGAACACTGTTACGCATGGAAAAGTTAAAGTAGGGTTTGGGACTCGTAAATTAGCTAAATTACATGCATCCAAGGGGGGTGTCTGGAGGAATGCATTATACTTATGATAGCATAACTATGCTACGCAATCGTACTTAGAGGTAACTTAAGTCTGGATCTGTCCCAATTTGATTAATAATGTACCGTTAGACTTGATACGGGCCATTATGGGTATGGTGAACCCTGCCATTAAATGTACCAAGGGAAGTTGAGTTACTTCTAATATTATGAGCTGTTCTCCACAAGTGGATTAAAATTGACCCACCGGATATGGCGTTGTTTCATAATAAACTATACTTTGTTTTCCGTATGGAGTGGCTTGAAGCATCATTACATAAGGAAATACACACCGAAACATTTTCATTTGCTATGGGATAGATAAATTGATACATAACCGCTCTCAATTAAAACTACTATCCATAAATGTTTTCATAGAGTTGATTGATATGAGTCAAGAATACTACAATCAGACCCTCCTATCTGATCTAAAAAAAAAAAAAAAATTACAGAAAAAACTATATAATAAAATAAATGTTGCTTTTTACTTTCTGAAAAGTTAGGAAGTTACTTAGTTTAGCATTAGTCTAACTTATTCTGCCACATATGAATATTTTATTCTAGTTTTTTATTTAAATTTAAAGCTGTGAATTAGAAAAGAAGCCCAAACTTATTGTTTTACGGTTTTATTTTAGCCACTAAAAGTGATTTCAATTGGTTGTTGTAAATACTGCATTTTTAGGGAATTCATCTTCATAGATATTAATAAAGTGTTGTAATTACAATGGGCCTGATCCAGCGCTACGAAAATTCGCAACGACGGGCGAATGCGAACGTACGCTCGTCGTATCAACCTACACGCCCCTAGCACTCCCATAGTAAAGTCCCTGCTTACGGCGGCTATACCCTACACTGCGTACGACCGTCGGCCGTACGAAAATTCGCAGAGAATACGCTGAGAAAATACGCTTAGCACGCCCATACTGTACAATTTAAATGGCTATCCCCGCCTCCCTGTAGTAAAACGGGCGCCCAGCCGACCATCGTAAAAAAAATACGCCCGGCGAGCGAAAAATACGCTAACGATACGCCCGCTATTCGCTCATGACGCGCGGGCGACCGGAACCTGTCATACTGGGCATGCGCATTGCAAATTTTTTGACGAAAATTCGCATACGATGAGCGTACGCTCGCTTGCGAGCGTTGCTCTGGATCAGGCCCAATGTTGCAGTCACAACAAGGGGCTCATTAAACTAATGCTGTATCTGTGAATTTATTATAGATTTTTTTAGATTAGGATAAATGTTTTTCTTTTGTACTGGAATTGAAATATTGAAGCCTTCTGATACAGTAATATGGTTTTATACAAGTTGAAGTGAATATACGTTTTATATTTAAAATCAAAGTCATTGACTGTGTTTTTGAGTTGAAAGATTGTAACAAATTAGCTTTAGCTTTGGCTGCATTTATTCAGACCATTCCAGTGCATCACAAAACATGCAAAGAAATACATGTCTAGATGTAGAGCTTGAAGTACAGAAGGACTGGGTGAAGGGGGTAGTTCTACAAGCATCAGCATGCCCAGTGAGGTCGGAAAAATTTATTTTATTTAAGTAATTGTGGCAGAGGGAAGGGGGGGGTTGGAGTTGGGGGGCGCCAAGGGAAGGGGTTAATTTTTGTATTATTTAAAAAAAAAAATGGAAAACGTGCCTGCGTTGGGTTCAGTTACGGCTGCAATTGCTTTTTATTTTTTCTAGGCCATTTTTACTTTGGCCAATTCAGAGGAGCGTGTTTCTTAAGAAACGTGCACCTCTGAATTGTACGTTTTAGCGGATCTGCATTGCGCCTCCACTAAAATTCTGAATCCGGTCCTGGAATAGACAGGACCAGTGAAGATCAAGGAAGTGAGAAACAGAACAAAATTAGTGGGCAGTTAAGTTAATGATGAAGTTGGGAAATAGCTTCAAATGTGAGGAAGTCTGGGAGCATGGGTTTGAGATGTAGGGGCTTATTCAGAATTTGGGAATAAGGATAAATCAGGTGCAAATGTACAGCTCAGCTATACCATTTTGCAAAGTGAGAGAGGCTAATTACTCTTAAATCTTTTGCATGCAGGAAAATACATTATTTTTGCACACAGACCTCAAATACGGCATAGCTTTATGTTTAATTTTATAAAATAGATTTGAGCAAAGAAATTTAACATGTCAAATCACAATTTAAATTTGCCTCCCCTTGCAGTTCAGCATGGTATTGCTCAGGTCTACACCTGCATCTAAAAAAAAGGTGCAAATGCAACTCTGAATCCGCCCTGTAGTGTCCTAACTAAGAGGAATAAAGAGAAGGAAGTTGAGTGGGAAGACCTAAGCAAAGTAAAAGTATTGCAGCAAAAAATAAATAAATGATAAAAATATTCATGAAAAGTTTGGATGTAAATAAGATATGTATAAGATAAATAGTTAAGATGTAAGATGTAAAAGTAATGTCAATTAAACATTTTTAATTTTTTAATATAAAATAATATAATTTAATATAATATAATGTAATATAATATAATAATGGTTAATGGTAGTGTAAATTATACTTATATTACGAAGTATATGAAAAATCACTTGCAGCACTTCAGTTTCAAAGAAGCAACAATTCTGCATCCGTGCTTATTCAGCCCTTTTTATTTATCGCATCTGACACTAAAATGATTGGAACACAGACAAACCATCATAGATGGCTTTTTAGTAACAAATTAGGTACACAGTACAATTAAAAAAAAACTGATTCAACACAAAATGAACCCCTTCCCCGCCACCCCCTCCGCCACAACCTATAGAAAGAAAGAAAGAAAGAAAGAAAGAAAGAGAGAGAAAGAAAGAAAGAAAGAAAGAAAGAAAGAAAGAAAGAAAGAAAGAAAGAAAGAAAGAAAGAACGGCCCGACAGGGGATTCTGGCGCAAATAGAACTATAATCGCCAGCATGCATATTATGTCCTCGTTCTCTCGATAATTCTGACACTGCCCAAAGGGTATAAATATACCCCAGTGACAGTTCAACTGTCATTAGCGTTGCAGGACATAGTTTGCGTCATTCCAGTAGGGTTTTTTTTTATGCCAAGGCCACCCTTACAAAAGCTTACAAGACTGGACCCCCAGCAGAGCAGGTAAGTATTTTTTTTATTTATTTTATAGTCAACTTTTGGGTATTCTTTTTAAATTATAAGAGGACACTATAAGCATTTTTTGGAAGGTGGGGACATTGATATTGTGCATTTTTTTACATTTTGATTTTTTGTGCAGCACATGTGGGCTTTTTCATTAATTTTATTATGTGGGAACGGTTTTTTTTCTTTAAGAAAGGAGAGAGCGATATTGGGCATTTTTTTATTGTTTATATTTTAAAGGGGCACATGTGAACATTTTTAATCTTTTTATTATGTGGGCACTGTACTTTTATTTGTTAGGAAGGGGAAAGGGATATTGGCCCTGTTTTATTTCTTAATATTTTTTGGGGGCACATGTGGACGTTTTTAATGTATTTTTAAAGAGGACACACTATGTTTTTTTTTTTTTTTTTAATGAATGGCCATATAACCCTATTTTGCACTGGTTAACAGGGCATGCTGGTGATTTTAGTTCTACTAGCGCCAGCATGCCAGTTCATACATGGGCATGCTGGTGAATGTAGTTCTACGTGCGCCAGCATGCCCTGTCAGGCCGTTATTTTTTTATTTAATTATTTATTTTAATAGGTTGCAGCGGAGGGGGTGGTGGTGGGAAGGGGTTAACTTTTTTCTATGTAAGAAAAGTAATTAAGGCTCCGACTACTTTTTTTTTTAAATAGGCCGGTACGTGTTTCTTAGAAACACACACCTCTGAATAGCACGTTATAAAAATCTGAATTCGAGAACTGTGATTTTTTTTTAAACATTTCCATTAGAAAAGGGTTCATGTAATGTCCCTTACCTATCAAGTATTTAGTTTGTCTTCCCTAATATCTTAATTAGCTTCCCTAACATTCAATATAGCTTTGGTGATTCCAAATGCTTACGTTAGTACGTTAGTATGTTTATGTCTCTAAATCTTCTCTCACACATTAAACTTTTCATATACATACTGAAATGTTTACAACACCTGTATGACTTTGGTGTTTTATCTTAAAAAAATGATTATTAAAATATATTTTTAAAATACTTATTGTGTTGTATTGTCACATGATTATGATTATTGTGTAATCTATGTGAGTTCAACCATTGTGACTGCATTAGATTTTAACCATTAGCAAAACTTTTTTTTACATTCATATTAAACTTTTTAAATATTATCTATTAAAACTAAACCTAATTTTCTGTATGTATTTTGCATACATTTAATAAAAAAAACAAAGATGTTTTAAAAAACATCAGCATTGGAATCCTTTTTGCATGACAATGATGTAAGCGAGTGCATGAACAGTAAAATTATTTATTTGTAGACATGCAAACAAGGATGGCGCCAGAGGGTGCTTTAGCAAAGATGGAGTTCCTGTCATTGAAGAAAAAGAAAAATACATTACTACATAGCTAAGAGAACAAGGTGTGAGAGAAATATGTTTGGATTTAAAATTGTATATTAAAGCATACACTACATTTGAAATGTAATAATGAAATGCCAAGGATGGTGCCAGGGGGTGCTGTAGCCAAGATGGAGTTCCTGTCAATGAAGAAAGAGAAAAACATATAAGCACATTGCTAAGAGAATAGTGTACAAGTGAAATATGTTTGGATTTAAAATGATACATTGGAGCATATATTAGATTTGAAATGTAATAATAAAGTAGCTATACAATATAATAAAGCAAGAAGTTAAGAAGATAAGAAGAGATGCCAAATCTGATTTCCATTAAAGAAGATATGGTAAGATTTGGTAAACTTACCACGCTGGGTCCCCCTCTAACAACACAACAATCACCCTTTCAAGTGCAGAGGGATTGGAAAGGATATTAGAAAAATTGGGTAAAGAGCTGGAGTGGAAGAAAAAGAATCAGAAGAGGATGAAGAGAAGAAAGAGGGAGATTAAATCAGGCAATTGGTGTCACCTGAGAGGAAAAGTGAAAACTGGAGAGATGGGGGTATATGAGAAGAGAATAAGATGGGGGGGAAAAAATGTAAGAAAAAGGGTAAGAAGAAGGGATGAAAGAAGAAGGTAAATGGGGGGAATAAAGAAGAAGTAAAGAATATGCTTGTGGTTCTGAGATCAGCAGGGAATGGAGTAATACAGGGTTGCCGACTCTCCCGGAATGTCCGGGAGACTCCCAAAATTCGGGCAGTACTCCCGGTATCCCAGGAGAGCCAGCAAATCTCCCGCAAGTGACTTGAGGCCCGTGGTTTTACTGAAACCACGGCCTCAAGTCCTGCCCCCCTGCCTAGCAACACTAGTATACTAGTGTTGCTAGGCACAGGACTTGATGATGCAATCTGCGGCATCAAGCCCCGTCCGACTCCTGTTTCATCTAAAAACGGGTCAGTATGAGCAAGGGGGCGGAGCCTAATGACGTGATTTGCATAACCACATCATTAAGCCCCGCCCCCTCCATGCCAAAAGTCGGCAACCATGGAGTAAGAGGACGGGGGTATTTGAAGTTCTGCAGGAGGAAAGGGAGCAGATCTTCCTCTGCTGCTTGCTTTTCCAGGGTGACTGGATGAGAGGTATCATGGGCTGCCTGCTGAATTCGAACACCTGCAAAATAAATGTGAAAGAAATGTGATTCATTTTTTGTTCTAAAAATCTGAAATAAAAAGTAAAAACTCAAAAACAACAACACTTTTAAATCATTTCCAGCCATGTACTTACTTCTTCCTCTGTGTCTGTGCAAGAATGCTCTGATGAGTTGATCAGGCATCATCTGCTTGGATTGGGCCTTTGTCATGTCAATATGAGTTACAAAGTTTTAAGTGGCCGAGCATTTTTTTGTACGTCTGCAAAGTATTGCTACTCAATCTTTTAAAAGCATGTGCATCTTTTGGTCTAAATTATTTTAGAAATGAGAGCAGGCTATAGGCATAAAATTGGTAGTTATGTTTGCAGACGTGCAGTTGTGGTCTAATGTGTGCAGAGTAGAGTTCAAATAAAGTTTATGAAGTTTAAGCTTGTAGGTTGAGAAGTAATAATGGAAGGTTAAATTAATTGCAACATAATTTGCAGAAAAAACTATATGACATTTTAACAGTGTTTATTCATGTAAAAAAATATTTTCTATGCAGTCATATACAATGGGGAATAGTACTATGTGTGCTAGGGAGATATTATCATTAGGTTCCTTATATTATAAGGGCTTAAAAGCTTAAAATGTGTTTTTTCCCCACTCGTTATATACTTATATAATTTATTTTTCCCTTATAATATAAGGAACCTAATGACAGCCATGATTTATTTATTTATTAACAGGTTTTTATATGGCACCATCAGATTATGTGGCGCTTTGCAGAGAATATTTAACATTCACATTAGTCCCTGCCCTATTGGAGCTACATTCTAAGTTTCCTAACACACACACACACTAGGGCTCATTTATTCAGCATTCAATGTTTTTAGAGTGTGGGAGGAAACCGGAGCACTGAAGGAAACCAACGCAGACACGGGGAGAACATACTAACTCCGCACAGATCAGACCTAGTCTGGGAATTAAACTCATGACCTCAGTGCTGTGAGACAAATGTGCTTCTCACTGAGCCACCGTGCTGCCAATAACTCCTTAGAATATGTAGTACTTTCAAAACTATAAATTGATAGCTAAAATAATGATACTAATGGGTATCAGAAGTGTGGTGTCAGATGTCAATTCTGCAGAGAAGAAACTACATACACCCTAGTTATGAATTTTAGTATCTTTACTGTAAGCATTTCAATAAACTTTTAACGTACTGAACCTTGTATTCATTTAATGCAAATACAATTAACTTTTTCTTCAAGATACAATATAATATAAATCAGCTTCACAATGGAAACATTACAATATTTTACAATTTTCCCGTTATGTGAAACAATCTTGCCATATGGAAAACTTTACACTATTACAGGTTGTAAATATAGTATTCCCCCAAATATACAATTATATAAGGTCAAGTAATAACTAAATTTCAAAAGTTGCTCAATAACTTTTTCTTATATATAAATACAAAGTTTTAGTGAATTATTACATGAGGACTAAGTAACACCATACAATTTTATATTAAAAGATTAATTACTTCCCATAGGTACTTTAAGTTACTAACCTGTGAATTTCTTAGACTACAGCACTTTAATAACACTAAATAACTTACTGATTTCTCCTAAGAATAAATAAGAATTACTTCTTCCTCTTAACACAATCTAACTAATAGATCTTCCCACCTACAATCCTATAACATTTATTTTCTCCCCAATAACAAATACTTATGTCTTGTTTCTCTTAATAAAACTCCTCCATCTTTCCTTCTCTATGCAGCTCTGAACAAGAGTCCATGCACCAAACACATTCACTTTCTTTTTACAGTCCCAAACCTCTTTACCGTTCTTGAAACTCAATTTCTTTTCTGATATCATCCCAATTAACTCTCTCTCTCAACAAGTTACCTTGTACTGATGTTAAACTTATATTAGCCACACTGACTCCTTTCTTGAACTCCAGTTTTCTTCAGTTCATACACTTGTCACTTGCATGCACCGGCTATTACCTTCCATCCGACTTCAAATCCTTCTTTATCACCTCCAATCCCCCGCTTGACGCCTTCAATCCTCAATTGTCACCTCCGTTCACTTATGGCCTCTCCCGTCTTTTCACTCAGCTCCCCTGCTCCACCGATCACCCGCTGTCACTTGCGATAATCTCCTGTCACCTCCGTCCAACCGCGGCCTCTCCCGTCTCTCCACTTAGCTTCCCTGTTCCACCGATCACCCGTTGCCACTTACGATAACCTCCTGTCACCTCCAACCTGCTGCGACCTCTCCCGTCTCTTCACTTAGCTTCTTTGCTCCTCTGTTCACCTGTTGACACTTGCAATAACCTCCTGTCACCTTCGTTCAGCTGCACTCTCTCCCGACTTCTTTCTCTGCTTTCCTGCTTGTCAAATCTCCCGCTGTCTCTCTTAATCACACACTGCCACGTCCGATTCCCTTCTTGTCACTTACGTTCTCGCTCTCTCTCATTAACTTTCCTGCTCCTTCCAATAATCCACTGTTACCTCCGTTCACTTGCAATCGCTTTTAAGGAACCTTCAAGCACCTTCAGACTCCACTTACACACCACTGTTCTTGTAATCCTTTTTCCGATATTCCACAGACTTTTCTCCCAATCTCTTCACTTAGCCTCTGCCCACTATATCCACCACAAGGTTGCGGGTTCCCCAGAAGAATTTTCCCGTTTCCGTCACCTCAGCCGTATATATTCTCTTTCTCATTAATATTTCCATCACTTCCTTTCTTTAATCCAAGACCATACGCAACTACTCTGGCTCTGCTCACAAGCGCTTTCCTTCCTTTACCTTCTCCCCTCAGCCTCCAACTAAACCCCAAAATCCCGCTTAACTGTCTCTCTTTCTACTTAGCCTCGCGCCAGTCCTCGAAACTTCCAGAGTCTCCGCGTGCCTTCTTCTTTCCCGCGTCCCTATCAGCTGCTAATCACTTAGCAACCTGCTGCATCACATAATCCCATCCAACCACCAGATGGCGCCCAAGTGAATAATAGGGATCCCTGTAATAGGGTATTACACATACATAGTAGTATCCCTGATGTATATAAACTAGAGATGAGCACAGACCCCTGTGTTTTGGTTTTGGTGTTGGTTCGAAATCTTCGTTGTGTTTTGGTTTTGGATCCGTATTTACCATATATTGTCTAGTATTCCACTCTCAACTTTGTGGCATTAGTCAGATGTATTCTCATTTCTTGCTATTGTTATATAACATATGAAAGGACAATATCTATGGTCCTTTCCACAGTAAGTATATATATAAATTCTATAGTTTAAAAAAAATAATTGTATAAGTAAAGAGGAAAAAGTGTGAATAGGACTTGCAGCAGGGTAAGGGATACATAAGCTGCTATTAACCAGTATATTCCTAGTACTTTTTAGCAGACTAAGGGTCAGATTAACTAAACTGTTGGAAATCCTCTTTTATGCCTGTCTAACAAACAAGCCAATGAAGCCCCGCCCCTTTCACGGCACCAACAAAGCTGCACCCCTTTTCAAGTTATTGAGGTTTTTTCTTTCTTTTTTATTAAATAATTATTTTAAAGGAATTTCTGGGCCACCATAATCCCCCCATGGGTGACCCACTGGGTTATTGACAGTTTAGCTGTGATCTTTCTTACCTTGTGTAGCTCCGGCAACGGCATGTGAGGACTGTTTCTTCAGTGGGGTTACAAGGGAGCTGCTAATACGGTGGACTGGATGAAAGGTGAGTGCAGGGGGGGTGATTGCCCCATAGCAACTGCACCCCTAGCACCCACTATAGTTGCACCCTTGATATCACTCATCCCAGATATTCAGTTTTTCCACTCAGCTCAATAAAGTTGTAGCCAAACAAAAGTCTCTACAAGTCTGCCTCTATGCTCAGCCCCCATGATTGGTTGATCACAGTCGTCACAGACAAGAAGCAGGAAATACAAGGCTCAAAAGATCTGCATTTTTAGTAAAAATGGTGTTTCGCCTTGAATACAGATCTGAATTTGGTGGGAGGAACCGAATCATGGCTCGGTTCGACTTGGATCCCTAAAGTTCGAACATGTCGGATTTCACAGAATCTAAACCGCTCATTTCTAATATAAATACTGTATAAATTACGTTTCGCAATGAATTTGTAATTAATTTAACCTTCCATTATGAATTATCATGTGAAAAGGTTGTAGTTGCTGGGGGAAACACCCAACCAGTTCATTGACTATGATCCTTTACCACATACATCTGGATCAAGGTCAGTGTATTTAAAAAAAAAATAATTATTAATAAATATAGCAGTTTACTATTTGTAAAGTGTATAGAATTCAGTTATAACTAAAAATAGTCACATTAACATAGAAAGTGACGGCAGATAAGAGCCACATGGCCCATCTAGTCTGCCCATTTGTTTATTGAAAACTATACTGACCCTAGACCCTATTTACCCTCAATTGGGGTTACAATTTAGGATACCCTTATATTTATCCCAAGCATGTTTAAATTGTTCTACTGTATTGGCCTCAACCACCTCAGATGGGAGAATATTCCATTTATCTATCACCCTTTCAGTGAAGTAATTTTTCCGCACATTTCCTTTGAATCTACCACCCTCCAGTTTGTATCCATGCCCTCGTGTTCTATAACACCTTTTCTTTTGAAAAATGGTACCCTCCTCTAGCTGGTCACAACCCTTGATGTATTTGAAAGCTGCTATCATGTCCCCCCTCTCCCTTCTCTGCTCCAAGCTATACATGTTTAGTTCCTCTAGCCTTTCTTGGTATGATTTTTTACAAAGGCCATGGACCATTTTAGTTGCTCTTCTTTGTACAGTCTCTAATGTATTTATGTCTTTCTGGAGATATGGCCTCCAGAACTGAACGCAGTATTCTAGGTGAGGGCGTACCAATGACTTATAAAGGGGCATCACTACTTCTCTCTTTCTGCTACTAATTCCTCTCCCTATGCAACCAAGCATCTGACTTGCCTTTCTCATTGCTTTGTTACATTGATTGGCTACCTTCAAGTTACTGGAAACTACTGGAAATATTTTTCTGGAGGAATCACTAAATCACTAAGTGCCCACTTTCTCCTTTAAATATAGTGGAACATCCCGTAGAGCGCAGAGCTCAAAGAAGTGAACATCAGTCACTTTGTCTTAGTTTTTTGTGTTTGCTCCTGATCTACATATGAACAGTGCTAATAAATGTTGCACTTACACTAAACTAGGCACATCTTTGGATCATCAGCAATATGCATTCAATGACTTTTACTTTTAATTTATTTATCTTAAAAAATTTACTTCAAAACGTACTAGTATATAGACAGTGACGTGCAAATCATGGGGAAATGTGGCAATAACATGCCAGATTATAAAATGTGTTTTTTTTAATGACCCCCTAATAATTTCTATCTAAATTGTATTCAAAGATGCATAATTAAATGATAAGTTGAACAAGCAGAAAACAACATCTGTTGCTTCTGTTAGTCTACAGTATGTCAGCTGCTAAACCTGATGTTGTACTTGGTATTTCTCTAAACTGGACATTGTGGATTAAAATATATTTTTATGTCTTTAATAATACTAAAAACTCCTTCATGCTATGGCATGCTATTAACTCTTAACATGCGCCGCATATAATAATAGACGGCACAGCGGACCTGATTCACAGACTGAATATAAGAGAGGAAAGTTACTCTTTGGCTAAACCATGTTGATTGCAGGGGAGTCATATTTCATCAGTTGCAAACAGTATTAGAGCTGAGAGGTGGCATTTCCCAGCCCAAGTCTTAATAACAGAGTAAAAGTAAAGCTGGTCAGTATCTGTGTGCAGTATGCAATTCTAAGATATATCCCTGGATGCAAAGAATATAATTAACTTGACTTAACCTGAAATCAACATGGTTTTGCCCAGGTGTAACATTCCTCTCATAATTTGAAGCTCCTTCTTAAATCTGAATCAGGTCCAGCATGCCCATATATTGAAGAGCATGCTGTGCCTTTTAGTACCATGCAGCCGCATAAATCATGGCCCCAGGTCCTATTTAATATTATTACTTGTACCCCGATCCACATAAATATTAATGCTTTTCCCCGATCCATAAATAGTATTGCATGTCCCCTTGTCAATATAAATATTATTGTTTGTCCCTTGATCAGTATAAATATTATTGCTTGTCGCCCCCATCTATGATTAGTACTTGTATTTTCCCTTGTAACAAAAAGAAGTAATCATTTAATGTGTAAACTTTAAAAAAAATAATTATTGACACACATTGCTGTCGATTATAAATCACCAGCACAAAACAAATCCTTTTGTAAATATGCTGATTTGGGTTCCCAATATACCGAAATATCGTGGCGATGGCTGACAATTTATAATCACTTAAAAAATGCCCCTTAGTGAATCCGGCCCTTTGAGTTTCATTTTAAATTGCTTCTTTATGATATTTAATTTCTTCTGTTAATTTTATGCATGCATGTTTTTTGTGTACATTGTCTTTGTATTCTAATGAATAATAATAATAATAATAATAATAATAATAATAATCATCGTCATCGTCGTCATCATCATCATCGTCATCGTCATCATCATCATCATCATCGTCATCTACGTCATCTTGGAAGACCAGATTATTAAACTTTCAAGAATATGAGCTATGAGTCTGCCTCTGCTACACTGAAAACTGGCCCAGGAGGATCAAATACTGGTTTAGTATAGATTAAATGTCAAAATACAAAAATGACTTAGAATCGAATGTGTTCAGCA
>WWET01001947.1:199469-217331 GCA_011038615.1 Limnodynastes dumerilii | reverse complement strand
TTGTTGTGATAGGCACTTCTCTAATCAGTTAAGTAGTTGCGGTGGTGCTCTAGCAGGAAAGTAATTCCAAATATACAAAGAATTGATGCATGGCACTCGCTGTCTTTCACTTCAGAAAATAAGAGACAGTACACAGGATAGGACAAAATGTTGGCAGGACAAATTGTCGACAGGTGAGAACGTCAAAATGTCAAATTGTTGACAGTCACAAATCATTGAGTATTTTGTTAGTATTTGTTTGCAAAATCTATAGACTTAATTTAAATAAAAATTCAGAAATGTACAAAAAGAGGGGCACTAGCAAAAATGCTCTCCTCGTGTATATGTTTAGTATTAAGGATTTGTTAATTGTTAATTACATCATTATTACACCAGGATTGCATGTTGCACAGTGCTTTAGCTGATGTTTAGTGCTTCCAAAAAGTCTGAAGCACTAGCTAATATCATCCCTATATAAAACTATTTCTTAAATGTATATAAAGAAAACCTGGCATAATTCAAATAAATGCCAATAGGGATCAATTGGAGCAGCAAAGGACTTATTAAGACTAAAGGATCTAAACCTATGTAGCTTACAGCAGAGAAGAGATGGCATTATACGAAGGAAACATTTAAATATAGCAAGAATTTTAACAAGGTACAGGTGACATTATTCAAAGGAAGAGAATTATTAGAACACATCAGCACTAAAGCAAGGTAATGTTACTCCACTAAACTGAGAATGTATAAGTGAAATAGCCTACTTAAGGCTAGTGCTAGGTATATGGGCACCCTATTATTTATTTATTTATTTATTAACGGGTATTTATATAGCACCATCAGATTACGTAGCGCTAGGCAAAGTACGGGCTGTCACATCCACCACCCCTTCACTCATCCTCCTCCCCCCATTCAAAAGAGAGAGACAGAGAGTGGGAAAAGGTGCCTTGACTATTACTGATATTAATAAATGTATAAGTTGTAAATGTACTCTACTTACTTGAGGTTCACCAATTTTACATTGTAAGTAGTATAATATTCTGTGGGTATGTGTAATTATACTTCCATGGGAAGTACTGCTGTAATACCCCAAAACAGGGGCTATTCAGGCTGGTGCAGCAGGCACAGGGAAGATAGTGGAGACAGCACGTGGGTGGTTGCCTAGCAACCATCAGTTGACTGAGGCACAAGGAGAAGGGAGAAAAAGAGCGGGAAATTCAGTCAGTGAGTCAGTCAGTCAGCTGGAAACTGAGGGGAGTGTGTGAAGGAAGGAAAGCGCTTGAGAGCAGAAATGGTAAATATTTGGAGGAACGAGAAAGATTTATTGGATAAAGAATAGATAGTTTCTTTTCAGAGGAAAAGGAGAATAAAAAAAACTAAACTGCGTGGATTACAAAAAAAAAAAAAATTAAGAAAGACCCTGGAAGGTGTTGGAAAGAGGAGATATAAACGGCTGAGGTGACGGTGGTAAGCAAGGAAACTCCGTGTGGGAGAGCGAAAGTTTGGCGGCAGTAAAAGTGACAAGTGGGTACCAGAAGAGTCTAAGACAGTCGGAAGGTGCACGGAGGTGGCTGCAGGGGTAATCGAAGGTGACAGAGGATTGTCGGGAAGAGGAAAGAGAAAGGTGCGAGAGCAAAAGGTCGGAAGTGTTAAGCTGAGGAGCGGAGGTGTTAACGGATTATCGGAAGGTGATAGTAGATTATAGAAAGCGGTTAGCGGAGATCGAGAGGAAAGTTGGAGGAGTGCAGCAGGGAATCGGCAGTGACGGAGTGTGTACGGAGGTGAAAGCAAAGATCAGAGGAGACAAGCAGGTGACCGGAGGTGTGGAGATCGGAGGATCTAGCAGGTGATCGGGAACGCAGCTGGATGTGACAGAGTGTGTACGGAGGTGACAGCGGGGGATCGGAGGATTTGGCAGGTGATCTGGGGCAGATTTGAAAGTGTCAGTGGGGAGATCGGAAGTGAGCAGGTGAGACTGGGAGTTGAATTGAAGGTGTCAGCAGGTGTAAGAAGGTGTCAAGTGGGTGAGCAGTGACGAACAAGAAATCAAAGACAGTAAAAAGGTATTTGGAAGAGAGAGACAATATGAACTGGATGGATCGTATTGTGAATGAGTATTAGACTTGTTTGGAAGAAGAAAGACTTTGTAGTAAAAGTTAGTAATTTTCAGAGAAGAAAGAAATTGTAACTTGAGGGGAATAGAGGAGTTAACGTTAGCAGTTAAGAGAAGTAGGAGTCAGCTTAAGAAAAGGAGGGGTAATAAATTTCATTAATTCTTCAGAAGAGTTAATATTTTATGCTGTAAATATTATTTGTCATTACTAAAATTACCTAGTCTGGTTAAAACCATATTCAACAACAAATATTATAAGGTATATTGTAATATTGTTACAGTGTTGCTTTTCCTCTTGGCAATAATCTATTGAGACTCTGTATTTTGTAATTAGAACCAGTTCTTCTAATTTAAGAACAGTATTGTTATTAATAGTGTTAATACTTTAAAAGTGTGATTTGGGGCAGGATAATTAAAAAGTGTTATCAGAAAAAATGAAACATTTTATTGTGGAAAAGTATGTTTAAAATGTATGAAAATAGTGTACATTGTATTATTTATTCAGACCTGATTGAAATTTTGTTGTAACATTGTAAGGGAAAAGAATTTCCTACATTGAAAAGATTGAGAAATTTGATAGTATAATATTTATCAATTAGTTTTTTTTCTCCAGTAAACTTAAAGAAATTCACTGTTATTGTGAGTATTTGTTTTCTTCTCTGCGGATTTGACATTTGACACCTATCCCACTACTTTCTATACCCATTATTTTCATTGTAGCTAATAAAAGTTGTAGTTTAGTTTTATTTCTACACTGCCTCTAGGCATCAAGACCTGATGGAGAAAAAAATGTGGTGCTGCGCTAGGGGCCATACAGTCTAAATCCCCACTAAAAAATTATTTATAAATATATATTAGTGAGTAATAAACATATAGAAAATGTAAAGGCACTTAGTACAATTCGCTTATTCATTTACTTCATTATTGTTAATTTGTTTATCTATTATTATGATACTTGTGCATATAAATTAAAGATCGATGATTATTTGCATATTGCTGAGTATTCTGTTTTTGTTTGTATTTGGTTTAGTTTTGATTTTTGATTTTTGCTATATTTACATTAATCAAAACAAAACCAAATTCAAACAAAAACAGAAAAATAATCCTCGATCTTTAATTTATATGTGCAAGTATCATAATAATAGATAAACAAAATAACAATAATGAAGTAAATGAATAAGCGAATACAAATAATAGAGCCCAACTTTAAACATATTCCTCACTAATTCATATGGGTGCAAACACCATCATAAATAAAGAGGGGAATTGAAATACTATAGGCCCAAGGTATAAGATCATAAAAAATATATAAGTAAAATTGAAATAAAATAAAATGAAATAAAAATATAAATAAATTAATTAACAAAGCTAGTAAATGTACTGATATCCAATGAACAGAATAGGAGAAATTTTGTAGAGAATCATCTTATTTTCAAGACCCGATGGGGAAGGAGAAGGGGCACAGTCTTTTTTTTACCCTGCTGCTACAATTCCCAACACAGAGATGCAATCCTTCATAGAAATTTATTAGCAGGAAACAGCTCTGTGTTATATGATACTAGAGATTATAGCAGCCAGAGTCAGGTGATGTTTCCCTGTGTCTATCACTGATAGTAAGAGATGGTGTATCATTTAAGCATCCCACAGATGAGAAACAAGGAAAACAGATGGAAGAAGAATAATTATCCTTATTATTGAGAAGCTGTGATCACCATGACATGGTTTTATTGCGCCCCTTCTCTCCTTTCATATGAAGTCCTATTTGATAATATGAGCAAAATTAAGAATAAATAAAGAAGCTTTATTATGCTGCATATAGCTTATGTACCCCATAATAAATCCCTTTGGGAAATACTTGTCCGTGCTGACTTGCAGAAGCAGAATGTCTTATGTCTACTTGTAAGCAGTGCTATTTTTGTCATAGAACGCAACAGAACGGGGTTCCGGCACCTTTTTTTGATGGATATTCCAAGTTTGAAAAATTTTGATGGCAAAATCCTTAAAACGGTGGATGCGGCTGCTTGTGTGTTGATTTCGATACATACGTATTTCGTCCGCACTGGTTGTGATGGCACTGCTCGGCTTGTGGTGTTGCTCAGCTTGTTATTGGTCATGTGGTCTCTCGTGAGTTGATGTGAGTTTTGGCACCTTTTTTCTTACAAAAAAAGCACTGCCTGTAAGTATTTTGTGATTTCACAACAATGTCCCTATGCAAGAGGCAAACTTCTTAACTGTCGACATTTTGACATGTTGACATATGGACCTGACAATGTCTTGATTGTCCACAAATTTGTACATGTCAACACTTTGGACCAGATTTTCTAAGCTGCGGCTTTGGAAAAGTGGAGATGTTGCCCTTAGCAACGAATCACTTTCCCATTACATTCTAGAGAATGTCAGCAAGAATCTGATTGGTTGCTATGGGCAACATCTCTACTTTTCCAAACCCGCAGCTTAGTAAATCTTGCCCTTTGACTGTTGTCATTTTGTACATCACCTAATAATAATAGATAAACATTTGGCTGTCAAAATAATGTTTCAGCCCTTTTGTATCCATTTGCAGTAGTACTTCTCAAGAGTTGCTACTGAGAGAACACTGGATAGAACATATACGTGTGCATCTGCTGTATAAAATCTGAATCAGGTCCACAGAGTTATTTAATGTTCTGTATGTAGAAGAAATACATGCATTTTAAAAATGGCTTCTGTCCAATATTTAATACAATCATTGTACCTAGTGTAATTTTTTACACTGACCAGACCAGAACATGGCCTTGGAAATAAGAGAAAACCCCTTTTTGGGTCATTACATTATATGGCCTCAGTTTACACCATACACCTAACACTCGTACACAATCCCAACTTTCAACATGGCATGGTGTCTTATCTTTTTATTATATGGTGGTTAAGAGGAATGAGAGCAATTGGATCTTTTAAAACAAAGGTCCAGATTCTTCATTCTAATTTTTTTATTTCTCTGCAACGCTATGCTTATAATACAAAGAGAGTAATTTATTAATAGAGAATGGATTGCATGTTACACTTTAGCAGGTTATGCACTGGGCTTTTCAGCAGATAATCTTTCCAATCACACATTTGAAAGAACGTTTCGCCAGATATCTTACCAGTGTGTACTGTCCAAAGATCTTCTAATAGACAGAGTACACACATGCAAAAAGCAAAAGATATCTTTCCATATTTGATCTGGCATATTAGGACCTCCAAAAGATCAAATGAAAAAATCACAGACCGTTTCAAAAGATTCTTCAGCATCTCTTGACAGCACACACTGGTGAGATATCTGGTGAAACGGTCTTTTGATTGTGTGATTGGAAAGACTATCTTTTGAAAAAGGCCCAGTGTGTGCCCAGCCTTACAACATCCCCTGAGATTGTGTACAAATTTGGAGGAAGTTCTGCTACCCCGGACTGACACTGTGCCTAGCAGACACAGGAGACCAGGAAGCCGTACTTACCATTGACTGTACTTATAAGTTGAACAGCAATGCAACAGAGAGAGTGAATAATTGTGGCCTGTGGATAGTTTAAAACGGTAGCAGAAGTCTCATTGTTGCCAGATTGTAGGGTAGACAATGATTTCCTTAAGTGTCCTAGAGGGTCATGGCTCTCATCCTTATCCTTATCCATTTGCTATATTTGTACTAAGGAGGTCTGTATGAAAACACTCCTGCCATTTGAACAGTGTGCAGCGGCTTTATTGGGGAGGGGAAGGCTCCCAAAGTAAAACTAGTAAGAGTAACAAGAAAACACAGGCTGCACTTCTAATCAAATATATGATATGTGTGCAAGTGTGTATATAAACGGAGAGGTGCGGCCAAGGACCTAGTAGAAACACTGAAATAGCAATTTGTTACATTTACATATCATGGAGCACCCCGTTCTACTAGGGCATAGCACACAGATGTGGACACAGGCGCACAGACAGCCTTGAGTCCAACTTTGTGTGCGCACTCCTGTTCTGCATATGCACAGTGATGTGTTGGTTTCTGCTGCACTTTCAGCTATAACATAGGCAGAAGTGCAGTTCTAGATCAGGTTCTTAAACTTTTTGTTTAAAACATTTAACTATAAAGGCCAAATGACAAATAAAAATGACAAAAATATAACATAAATTTGTGAATAAATACTTCTAGAAAGAAGATAACCATGAATGATGGCCAAGAAATATAGGTGAACAGATCAATTTTAAAATTATTAGCACAATGAAAAACAATTTTCATGCTCAATTATTTATTGTGGTTTTCTGACACAATATTAATCAAAATGCACTGCAGTCAACAGGGAACTGGGTGACTTTATAGATGCATTGTGTTTCTCTTTGACTGTGTTGAACTTGACTAATGGGCATTTTTTTGTTATATAAAATGTTTTCAAACTATTTATTGTTATATGTCTATGCTTCTGAAAGGATCATCAATGCAGAAGCCATGACAACTTCAAACAAAAGATAATTGCATTCCTTGCCTTAGAGAAAGCAGACAATTCATACCTCATCTTAAGTCACTTTTAACAGACACAAGAGGGTTCACAATACATAAAATGTGTGGAACAAAACCTTTTAATATAGTTAAATGTTATTCTTTTCAGCTGTTTTCAACAAAAGCATAGTTGATAGATTTTGAAGGTTACAATGAAAGTATGCTAACTGTTGTTAAAGAGTCATTGCTTGTCTTTAGTGTCTTTGGGTCAGAACCAGACAATTCACCATATCCATACATTTAATTCAGATTGTTCAAACTACAGTATGCCTTGTGTAAATCCATGCTAAATGCTAAATAAATCAAAGCACATCCTGATGTATCAAGATTTAAGAGAATTGACACTTCCTAAAGAGAATAATAATAATAATAATAATAATAATAATAATAATAATAATAATAATATTAATACTAATATTACATCATGTACAGAAATATATTTATTTAGTTCAAAACATAGAAAATTTTAGGCTAACATTAGAAAACATTCTACATTATTACAACAATATATAACATCGACTGTGTTTTAGGTGAAAGCATAACACATATGCAGCGAGCGAGCACAAAAAAGTGAACACAAATTGTTTTTTAAGAGGAGACACTTGGAAATATGTCTGTGACTGTGCTCACAGCTGCACGAGAATGTCCACTTTATAATTTTTATATAGCAGAACACCCCGTTCCACTAGTACAGAGCTGAAACAAACATAGGCAGATCAACCGCTTTTCATCTGGTTTGTTATTAACATGCACCTGTTTACCTTTCCAGTTATTAAATAGTGTATTAAAAGACCTATGAGAAATTTGGAAAGGTGTCCTTTCACTGTAACTGGATGTTGAACAAGCAGCTTACTTGTCTTAAGCTGGCCATACACTAGAGTGATTATTGAAAATCGCATGAATTCCCTGAAAACCCTCAGGATTTTTCGTCTGGACTCCAAAACGATATTGGCGCCATACAGTACACTCATTTCAGCCGCTAATCATCATAAAATGTAAAAAAAAAAAAAAAAGATTTTTCATCCCCTTTTACTGTCTCCAAAAAAAAAATCTGTTTTGACCATACACCTGGTGATAATTTTTTTTATTTATACAATTTTTCATTCATAATTTGCATAGCTGTCCCGAGCCTGCAAGAACTTGTCTTAATAAACTTTCTGTTGACACTTCCTCTATTGTTTTGTACAGACAAATTCTATAAATGACAGGAAGCAGATGCAAACCAGATGTGTCATGTGCCATGTGGGATTAGCATAATTATACTTCGGAAAGTACTAATGTCACCAGAATTTTTTATTGGTGAAGATTTCACGATTATCGGGACATGCCCATACACTGTGCGATTTTACATTTTATGATCTGCGTTTGCCTGATTTAAATCAGACAAGTCCAAAGATCAAATAATAGTTCAAAAGGTAAATTAAAAAGGTGTGAGTCCTTGCGCTTCCTTAAATATATATATGTAAAAGATTACTGCGCTAGAAGCTTTATTCAAGAATATATACCAACGCTCAGTAGAGTTGCCTGAAAACAATTTTATTCATTGACATTAGAAAAGCAATAAATAAAAGCATAAAAACAAATAAGACAGGGAAGGGGATTCCTATTAGTTATATATAGATAGATGGTAAATATAGCGATAATGCACATATGAGGCATGAGCCTCCAGAACAAGTTCCAGGGAGAAATGAAGTAGTAAATGTATTAGAGGCGCTGGGACCCGTATATCTTTCCCGTAGGTAAATAAGAACAGACAGAAGGTTTTGGTGTGGGCTTACTCGCTGGCAGGCGTACGTCTGCGTCTGCCGGTCCGTGGCAAAAGGCAGTCCTTGTGCTGATGTTTTTCTCTGTTACTCTGAGCGGTCAGAGCTGTTGTGTAGAAGTCCAGCTGATATGTAGGTTAACACGTGTCCCGCCGAGTGTTCCTCCGATGTTCCGACTCGTCAGAGCTCCGGAGGGCAGTCCCGGAAGAGGTGAGAGTAACCTAGAGTTGCGTTGTAACAAAGGTGCCTAAAAGGTATCTCCAATGTTCTTTATTTGAAGTAGGGGTCCCATAGCAATGATACAACCCACCGTATAGGTGGCACAAATATGTAGTAATACGGAGTCCTCCCGTGAACGGCAAGCAGATTTCAATGTGCAAATAAAGTAAGAGTTCCAGAAGGGTAAAATCAAATAATAGGAATTGCGCTCTCCCGTCAGTAATAAAGACACCTGACGCGTTTCATGGCCCCCTGGTCACTTCTTCAGATGACACACCTTGAGAAAGACTACATAGATAGCTGAAACGCATCGGTGGTGCGGGGATTTCGGTGGTGAGAAAGTGTCAGATAGTTCGTTTCTTCGGCTTCATTACCTTCCAGTGAGGCGATGGGCCCATATTAATATCTGCCGACTGGAGTGAGTTGTGCTAGTCGTGAGGTCTGATTTTCTGCACTGTCTCCCTCGGAACCCTGCTTGTTAGGGAGTTGTTACAAATTATATTTTATGTTATTTAAAAAAGGAAGTTTTTTCCAACATTGTTTCCATGGACTGTAGTGTGAAGAGCCTAAGAACCTGGGGAAAAGTATTGTATAGAGATCGTGTTTAGCCTGATAATTCTGTACTATAGAAGGTTGAATACGGAGTGCCAATTTATATAGAGACACACTGCAGAGTGTGATTGCGGATATACGGAGGAATACCCTCGGATTTTTGATGAGCATTTAACCCAAGAGGGAATCCTGTAAGTAGAATACCTTACATTTGGGCTTAGAAGCAGATGCACCATCTGATGTACATTAACCCAAAGGGTGAAGTGTAAACGATTTTCCTGGATAGTAATAACAGTGTGGTTATTATATGTGTTTATCCCAAGAGGTTCCTAATGTGAGTGAAAGATTTGTGAAGTGACACAGCTTTTTACATACAATATTGTACCATTGGGAGTCCTTTCTCTTTGTTTTGTTTCTACATAAATGATCGTGTGAGCTGAACCACTCGTGGATTCCGCAAAGAAGGAGCAACGTTTCAGAGATACCAATCATCCGAGGTGTATGTGTATAAAGAGGCAAAGATTGTAAGTAGGATACTATCTACGACTGCATATTAAGATACCATCTTGTACTTCATATGAGAAGACTCATACGACAAGGATTAGTTTAAAGAAAACACCAAAGACTATTCGTTAGAGATTTTATTGTAGAGACTGAATTTCATGACGAATTTGAATTGATTTAAGTAAGAATTTTCTTTTTTCTTTTCTTGTTCCATATGCATTGAAAGTTAGAACCCTATGTATGAAATTTATTAGCGATTTTGGCGCCGCAGTTTTGATATCTCTTTGATCAATAGTTCAAAAATCATCTTGGATGATTATTGGATGATCATGGAAAAAATTGTTAACGTACACTTTCACGATAATTTGACCAATAACACAATAGATGCAAAATCAGGTCGATATTTGTTCTAGAGTATGGCCAGGTTTAGTCAATACCGTATTTATACAGATAGTATAAATGTAAAATAATTAGTAACACCCTCATATATATAAACACAGACAAGGACTTTCATTTTATTTCTACAAATTAGCCTGTTGATAATTGTTAATATATATAAAATTACTGATAACATACAATAGACAATCCTGATTAAGGAGATAAATACTAATCAGACATACATGGCAAAACAAAAAACAAACTATAAGTATTTATAGATATAAAAAATGACCACAAAGGGGAGCGTGGCTTGGTTGCTCGAGAGAGAAGTCGCATGGCGGGTGAGCTCCGGACCAACTAGCCTAATAAGCCTTCCACTCGGCCCTAACGCTACCCTGCAGCTCTGTACCAGAGGGGTTCTGCTTCCCCGCCACAGCGTACCTCTTGGGATCCCCTGTGGTGTCAGCGCGGAGTACCGGACCAGCAGCCTCGGACACACAGGGCCTCCCCTCGTGCTCAGGGCACAGGGCAGCTCTGGCAGCATGGCAGGGAGAGTGACCTGCAGGAGACGTGCACCGGCCCCAGACGGCGATTAGAGGACCAGCTGCAAGCGGAGGACAGCGGGGTGCGGCTGCGGAGACGGACAGAGGCGGGAGTGATCCACAGGACTGTGGTAGGCCCGTTCACGCCCTGGGCCCTGTGTCTGTCAGGCGCTCCACAGAGGTCCCCATTATAAAAACGGAGGCTTCCTGACGGCTGTGCACTGCGGACGGAC
The DNA here is from genome assembly GCA_011038615.1 of Limnodynastes dumerilii. Classification (NCBI taxonomy): domain Eukaryota; kingdom Metazoa; phylum Chordata; class Amphibia; order Anura; family Limnodynastidae; genus Limnodynastes; species Limnodynastes dumerilii. The sequence continues at coordinate 206,550 of WWET01001947.1, read as the reverse complement.
AGCTTGACCTCTGGGGCTGAGAGTTTAGGCGGCTGGATGTGCTGGAGAGGCCTTGAGTGGGAGAAAGGACAGTGTGCATCTGAACTGGCCACCATCTTGGCCTGTGCTGCAGCAATACTCAGTGCAGTTGGTGACTTGCGGAGACAGATTACGTGCAAAACGGCCCAGGGGAGTGTGTGACTGATTTTGTGGGCTGCACAACGTTGTGGGAGAAGAGGTGTCAGCCACCAAGGTCCGTTTCCAGCCCTGCATTATCCCCCAGCCCCTCCATCTCCAACTCTATTCTGCCAGTCTTCATCTGACTATTTCCTGTATCCAGCTCCATTGGCTGCATGTGCATAAAGAGCTCAGGAGAAGGGGAGGGATAGGAGCTCCACCTACTGGCCATTAAAGAGACCACAGCAACTTATCCTGGAACGTTATTCCACACCAGTGGCCAGATTAATATGGCTGCCTGCCACTAACCTGATAAGATCCATGCACTGCGGCAATGTGTTAATCAAATGTAACATGCCCGCTCCACACCCTGCCGGGAAATGTGACCTAAACCTCCCAGCCAACTTTATCAAAGCTTATGTCCTAGACCTTGACCGACATCTGCCTAATGGGGAAAGATAGGCAACAACTCCGGAATCACAAAAGAAAACGCCTCACAGTCCGACTTACGTCCATTTCTACGAACCCCAGCGAAAGCTACTGCTCCATCATCGTCTCCACCTTCTCCTGCTGCGCAATCTGACCAGGAAGAAACAATGTCTTCTGACACAACTCATACAACCCCGCTCTTTGCGCAACTGAAAGCAGAGATCGGCGAGATCCTAGCTCACGTCCGAGGCCTTCCTTCAAAGCAAGATCTCGTAGACACGGAACAAAGACTGCAGGATTCAATGCGCCAAGAGGTCACAAACCTGCAGAAAGACCTAACACAGATGTCTGCACGTATTGACACATTGGAAGCGGAGAGGGATGAGACGGAGGATCAGGTTTCTGCCTTGAAAGACTTAGTGAATCGCCAGACACGTAGTCTTCAGGCTTTATCCCTTAAAGTGGATGACTTAGATAACAGGGGACGCCGCAATAACCTGCGCATTAGAGGCATCCCGGAAGATATTGCTCAATCAGGGCTGATCAATGCCTTGAACGCAATCCTTGGATAAATCTTGGGCTTAGAACCCAACACACCGATCGAATTTGATAGGGCGCACAGAGCTCTAAAGCCTAAAGGGTCCCTTCGGAGAAGCCGCGAGACGTCATCTGTCGCCTCCATTTACTATATCCAAAAGGAAGAGATCATTAGGCGTATTCGTGGTAAAGAAGACGTCACTTTCATGGGGAGCCCAGTCCAGGTATTCCAGGATCTCTCCTGGAAAACCCTTCAGCAACGTCGCCTCCTGAAACCGGTTACTGAGGAACTACGTCGCCGTGACCTGAAATACAGATGGGGCTTTCCCTTTGCCCTTCAAGTGCTCCAGAGCGGCAAGCTCCAGAGCGGCAAGCTCCATTCGCTGCGCACGCCGGAAGATCAACCCGAATTCTGCCGTGAACTCAATCTGGGCCAGATTGAGGTTCAGGATTGGCTTGATCCGGACCCTACCCCAGGGACATCAACCCAGACTTCAAGAACACCTAGATGGCAAACGGTGACTCGCTGTAAACGCAAGTCACCCTCACCTTTGTCCATGGATAACGATGCGCCGCCTTGAAAACCCTTCAGACCTAAAGGATAACTGTGACAGGAGCTGCCTTAACAGTTCCCCACTGGTAATCCTCTTGTCGAGGCCGGAAATCCCCTAACTCTGTGACTGATCAGGGGACTTGCAATTGCAGAGACTCCATTGACCTGACAGAGAAATGTTAACAACGAGCCCTGATTGGGCCCTACATATTTTTCTCTACTGACCCGGTGGGACTTACTTTGAGACCTGGATCGGTAGTGTGGACTGTGTTACACTTGCGTCAGGAGACCTCCGGGAACCGTAACGTTACATGTTTCATGTTCACTGTGTTGATACTAGTTAAACTTGTGCCGGGCAGTTTGAAAGCAATAGGCCCAGGGTTGTATGTTGTATGTTCTGTTTTAGTCAATTGAGGTATCTAGTCTAACTATTAATTGCGGGTCTTGATAGGAGACCCAGTGAGGGGTCACTCTTTTCTGCCAACGTTCATGTTTAGCTAAGGGGGTTGTGGCCTTATTCTTTGCCTTGTTCGTCCCGGCCCTGCACTTATGCAAATAAATCGTTGCCACATCGGCAACCCCTCAGTAACACCCCTGAGTAAGCATTGGGCTCCATGGTTTACAGCACAGAATTATTTGAATATTTGAATATGTGGTTATGAGTTCAATGTTCTGTAGCATGTTATTTAATGTTCTCTGGTCAGTATGATGGTTATATTACACTAAATATTGATTATCTCCCCTCCTACCCCTATCCCCCTATTGGCTGGGTGACTACGGTCGCCACTCCCGAGCTTGTTTTTCTGGAAATGACTTTTGGTTCATCCAGAATATTCCCCCTTTCACGAGGGGTCCGCACTGGTTGCGGAAATTTTACCAAATTGCACGGTTTAGCCGTATGCGGCTTTCCTTATGTTCATAATAGCATACCCATATACCCTATTAACCACTGGCCCCTCTCCAAGTCCAATACACCCTTTCTCCCTCAGGCCCAGAGTCCGACTCAGTCTCGGTGTACTTTCTCCACTGAAGTGACTTCATACTTAGGGTTCCACATACGCTTGCACCCTCCAATCCTTCTAGAGTCATGACGCCACAACTACTGAAAGTGCTGTCAATAAACGCCAAAGGTCTCAATCTCCCCCAAAAGCGATCCAACCTTTTCAACACTGCCAGGAAAGAGAAAGCGGATATCCTCTTAGTTCAGGAGACACACTTTAAACAGGGGGATGCGCTCCCCAGGTTATCAAACCACTTTTTCCCTCACTCGTACCTAAGCAATAATCCTCAAGGGAAATCCCTAGGGGTGGCGATTTTTTTTTCTAAAAACCTTCCCATACAAGACATTAAAGTCCAGCGGCTAGTAGAGGGTAGAGCCATAATGGTGAGAGGTAAGGTGCATGGGTTCCCCTTTACCTGCCTTAATATCTATGCCCCTAATCAGAATCAGTCGGCTTTCTTCGATGGGATTCTCCACCAGTCCGATCATTTTGAGGGTTTAACTATTGTGGACGGAGATTTCAATTGGGCTTTTAACCCATCATGTGACACTTCAGCGGGGCGCTCTTCACATCCTGAAAAAAGGCTTAGACGGGTGCGGCGTCTTTTCCGTGATTGTCAACTGGCCGACTCCTGGAGAATCTTACACCCAATGGATAGGGACTTTACTTTCTATTCCCCGCCACACAACACATATACTCGATTGGACTACTTATTTATAAGCCATAAGCACTTACACCTTTTGCGCTCGGCTCAAGTAGGTAACATAACATGGTCGGACCACGCGCCAGTAGCTATAACGCTGGCCCTCGAACACGCCCACTGCAAACAGTGGAACTGGCGTCTCAACGAGAGCTTGCTCCGAGATCCCCTGATTAGAGACCAGATTGATTCAGCTATAGGAGAATATATACAACTGAATGACACCCCAGAGATCTCCCGCACTATCCTATGGGAAGCTCATAAGAGCGTAATCAGGGGTAGGTTTATACAGCTGGGGTCGCAGACCAAGAGGCAGAGAACGGCACAAGTGGACAGGCTCCTTCTTAAGATTGGCGAACTGGAGGGGAAACATAAATCCTCGCACTCAGATTCAGATTTTGTAGAGCTACAGGTTGCCAGGAAAGAACTGGCGTCTCTCCTTAATACCAAGATGGCGGCAGCTTACAGGCGTTGCCAAAATAAATTTTTATAGATGGGGGAACCATCCGGGTAGGGTGCTAGCTAGAGCTTTAAAGTCCCAAAGGGCATGTTCCTATATTCACTCCATTAAGAATAACGCGAGGCGGACATGTCACCTGACGGAAGAGATAGCCGTAGCCTTCAAGGACTATTACACGCAACTATATAACTTGCGCCCTAAGGCACCCCCATCAGCTGAACAGGCGAGGAAATTAACTATCCGAGTGTACTTAGAAAAAGTTAAATTCCCCCAATTAGATACTACTACGGCAGACAACCTGGATAGATCTTTCTCAGCCGAGGAACTATCGGCAGCTGTAAAATCAAGTCCCTCCGGAAAAAGCCCCGGGCCGGACGGTTTCCCTATTAGTTATTACAAACATTTCCAGCAAAAACTGAGCCCCCTTATGCTGCAGGTATTCAACTCAATTGAAGGAGACATTCATTTTCCCCCACAATCTCTCAAAGCGCATATCACGGTCATCCGCAAAGATGGTAAGGATCCAGCCCTCTGTTCTAGTTATCGCCCCATTTCACTGTTAAAAATTGACATAAAGTTATACGCAAAATTTGTCTCTGCTCCTCTTTGTCCTGTGTATGGAGGCATTGGCAAGGGCGATTAGACTGAACCCGGACATTTCAGGGATACAGGTGGGTAGAGAGGAATATAAACTGGCACTCTTTGCGGATGACCTTCTTGCCACCCTTGCAAGCCCGCTGGTCTCATTGCCAAACTTAGTTGAGGAGTTTCGCCTTTTTGGGGAGGTTACCAATTTTAAGATCAACTATTCTAAATCTGTCACCCTGAACTTGACCTGCGACCCCGATCTAGTAGAGAACTTACGTAGCGCCTTTGCATTTAGATGGCACGACTCACATACACAATACCTGGGGGTGCTGATCTCTTCCCATAGTGACTCAATCTTCTCTTTAAACTTCCCTCCGCTCCTTCATAAAATGCAGGCCGAGCTGCGCCGCTGGTCGGCAGGCATGTTCTCTTGGGTAGGCAGGATCAGTATTATTAAGATGATGACTCTCCCACAGATCCTGTATTATCTCCAAACCCTTCAAATCCAGATCCCAAACCAGTGGTTCACTGATATCCAGAGCATGATTAGGAATTTCATTTGGAATGGCCGGAGATCTAGACTTAAATTGGAAACATTGAGCTTAGAAAAACAAGATGGAGGGCTCCAACTCCCTAACATTAAATTGTATTATCAGGCCTCCATACTTAATAGAATCTTGGATTGGTCCATAAGCCCAACTTCAAAGCAATGGATTGATATTGAATCGGATGCTCTAGGTTTCCCAGTCGCGATCGCCCCCTGGATAGCTCCCTTGCCAAAATTGATTCACCCCACGATAACGCCAACACTGAGAGCTTGGAGCAAATTGAGAGAATTGCCGGGTATCGCTCCTTCCCCCTCTATGCTACAATCATTCATTTCAAATGCACAATTTACTCCGGGAATGATGCCTTCTGCACTAAGCGCGTGGCGGTCCGCGGGTTTGTTCAGGGTCGGCCAGTTGGTACAAAGCGGCAAAGTCTGCACCTTTGACTCTCTGTGAGAGAAACACACGCTCTACCCCATTCGGAGTTTTGGGCCTACCTACAACTCCGGCATCTCATACAAAGCCCGGCGTGTCGCTCTGCTCTCTTCCGTCCTAAGTCCCCATTTGAATTATTATGCCAATCTACGAAGAGACCAACACATACAATCTCACACTTTTATAAGCAACTCTTGAGGGAGACTATACCTACGCCGCCCTCGTTCACACAGGGTTGGGAGCAGGACTTCCGGCAATCTTATGATGCACAGAGGTGGAAGGAAATTTTTCAACGTTCCCTCACCTGTATTGGCACCACTGATTCAATTGAACAGAATTTTAAGCTTTTGAGCAGATGGTACCGCTGCCCGGTAACACTTTGTAAAATGTACCCGACCCTGGGTGATCGGTGTTGGCGATGTGGCTTAGAGAGGGGGACCCTGTTTCATATTTGGTGGGAGTGCACGTCACTACAGAGCTTCTGGAGCTCGGTGATCGGACTGGCGGGGAAAATCCTGAGACAGCCGGTTCCCAATGACCCTCTATTTTGGCTATTAAATTGGTCCCTGACACCAATCTCTTCATTTAAAGGATCGCTCCTGAGCTTTCTAAACTTAGCAGCCAAGGCGGTGATTCCCTCCCTCTGGCGTTCCACTTCTCCTCCCACAATACGTAGCTGGTTTCAAAAAATTGACTTCATGGACGAGCTGCAATCTGACATTGATCAAACTTACGAGAAACACAGGGACACTTGGTTTGATTGGCTCGAATTCAAGTCTGGGGAGACGTACAAGACAATAGTCCATGGCCCCTAGGATCAGGAACTATCCCCAAACCCGCTACAAATATTTATATGACCATCATTAGGAAGGACTGAGAGGTTGAGACTCCATTCGGGTGTGAACATGCCACTAGCAGACGGTGGATTCACTTCACTAATAGAATAAACTATTTTAACACCATTTAGATCTCAAAACACCAACTATGAACAATGTAAGCATTGTTAAATTCTAGGCCCTGAGACCCTTCTAAATTCTAGGCCTGTAGCTTTGGGCCCTGAGACTCTTACCCCCCTCCCTATTTCTTTCCTACCCTAACACACCCTTGATAAATGGTTATAACAACCTGGAATACAATTTGGAAATGGTCATGGGAAAGGTTTTTCGGCTATGTGAAAAAGGAAAAAATTTCCTTTTGCTGTGTATTGTATCTTTTACCATGCCAATAGTGATGCAACAGTTGTACTTGTATAGCTGCAATTCCTTGTTACCAGACGAGATGTGCAATTGTTTCTGTTGTTATTTTACTCCAATAAAAACATATAAAACAAAAAAAAAAATGACCACAAAAAAAAACATTATATATAAAACTTGAAACTATGAAACACAATGGAATATTATAATAGACAGTTATGGAATTAAACCCTCCTGACCATAAAGCTCAATTATTGTATTTTTCTAGGAAAGTTAACTAAATACCCTACATATAATTGTAACATGTATTTTAATAAAATATATATTATTTATAAAAGGTGTTTTGAAGGTGTTTTTATGTTCCATTGACTGTGTGTGTGTGTGTGTGTGTGTGTGTGTGTGTGTGTGTGTGTGTGTGTGTGTGTGTGTGTGTGTGTGTGTGTGTGTGTGTGTGTGTGTGTGTGTGTGTGTGTGTGTGTGT
>WWET01001947.1:187383-199388 GCA_011038615.1 Limnodynastes dumerilii | reverse complement strand
GTGTGTGTGTGTGTGTGTGTGTATGTATGTATGTATGTATGTATGTATGTGGGTGTGTGTGTGTGTGTGTGTGTGTGTGTGTGTGTGATGTATGTCAATAACACAGAGTTGCTAAAACACATTGCTGTACATGATTGTCAGGATGGGCAGAACAATGTATACAGCAGTTGCTGAAGTCAAGCATTTAAAAACAAAAGGCAATATATACTGCCTCATGTCCCTACAGCTAACAGACTCCTCCTCCAGCGCTATAGCGCTATCCATTCAGCATTGCCATCAGACGACTTCACCACTAGACTGCAACAGTCTTTTTTCATCTTTACCCATGTAGCATTGCTCTGTGCTTTCTGTTAGATTTTGTTGAAATTATTGCGTTTTTGTATGTAATGTTATCTAATAAAATATTTTTATTTTATTGACTAATACAAATACATCTTCTTATTTCTCTCTCTTTTATAACACATTGTTTATGAGAATTTGATGATTTATAGGAAAGATTGTTTTCTGGTTGACCACAAAGGATTTTATTTGGAACCTTAAATCTGCAATTTGCTGACACTTAAAGCCATTGAATTAAAAAACCAGCTCTGTTATTGAATACTCCTTCTTTGTTTAACAGTACTCTCTTTGGTCACCAGTCTCTAAACTGTCATCAGTCACTCCATCCACAGCACAAACCACCTACTTTTGATCCTCTGCTCATCTCTATCTAGCTCTGAAAAGACCTATTTCTTCCACTTGTGAGTTGTGTGTGAAAAAGTGTGAAGGATTAACCCATTGTGCTTCTAAAGACTGCAGACTCCCAGCAACATTACAAGTCTCTCTCCTACTCACCTGTGGCAAACTCTTTGGTGTGTGTGTGTGTGTATGGACCTGATTCAGAGTATCCCATCCGTGTGAAATTCACACGGATGCGATGCTTTTTAAAGGCACTGCGCATGCGCAAAATGCGGAAGGAAGTCAGGTTGCTGGCGAAGTTTATGGTATCCCCCAGCATCCGATTCCGACTGCAAAGGAAGGTGTGCCAGGATAAAGCCCTATGATTCCACCAGCTCAGGGCTGGTAGAATCGTAGGGGCAGCGCACCGGAGCTGAAAAAAAATGGTTAAAAAAAAAATGGTAAAAATGTTTAGTTAAAAATTAACCTCTTCCTCCGCCTGCCCCGCCGCCGCAACCTATGTGTAAAAAATAAATAAATAAAGGCCCAGCCGACAGAACTACAGGCACAAGCATGCCCATAAATGACAGGGCATGCTAGCGCTGGTAGAACTACTATCGGCAGCATGCCCTGTTCCAAATCCCTACACATGGCCATTTAGTTAAAAAAAAACATACACTGCCCGCTCCCTAAAAAAAAGCAACGCTCCACGTGCCCCCACAAAAATTATTAAAATACATTCCACAAGTGCCCCTTAACTAAGAAAAAACACTGCCACATATGACCCTAAATAAAGAATAAACAGTGCAACATATGCCCATAAATAAGGAACAAACAGTGCCACATAAGCCCATAAATAAAGAATAAACAGTGCCACAGAAGCCCATAAATAAAGAATAAACACTGCCACATAAGCCCATAAATAAAGAATAAACAGTGCCACATAAGCCCATAAATAAAGAACAAACACGGCCACATATTACCAAACATACATAAAATATATAGCCATATATGTCCCCTCCAAAAATGTAATGGCCAAAAAAATGCCCATAATCTGGCCAGAAAATAAAAATAAAAATCCTTACCTGGTCTGATGGGGGTCCAGTTTTGTAAGCTTTTACTCCGGAGGGGTGGTCTTGGCAAAAAAAAAACCTTATACGGGCGACGCATACTATGTCCTGCAAGCAGGACATCCCGGCGCTAATGACAGGTCGGCTGGCATTGGGGTATATATATGCCCTCTGCCAGCCTGTGAAATTTGCACGATGGAAATCGGGATTTCACACACTGCGTGGGAAATCCCAATTTCCATCGTGAGACTTTGCAAATTTCACAGGCTGGCAGAGGGTATATATGAATTTTTAGTCCTAAGGGAATTATTCGGTCAGCTGCATATTGTTCCAGCATAAATATATACCACCACATTCTGTTCTCTTTTAGTAGGATTTTCTCCAGTTTCCTCATGATGGTATCGATATCTTCATTTATAACTTTGTTAAGGGTGATTTCTTCCCCTTCTTCAATCTCTTTGAATACATTATTTATTTGGATATTTCTTTCTTCTCTGTGTGCGAACATGATTTGCAGCTCAGTGTTACAAAAGTTTGGTGGAGGTAAGTCAATCGTAGATAAAGAAGGATTTTATATGCAGAGCGCACTGTTTGTAGCAGCTATGGAGATAGATAGATACTGGCTCCACCTAAGCCGTATTTTTTATGTAAAGAAATGTAGATTTCTAACTCCTCAGCGCTTCACAGAGAGAAAAACAGGGTTTTGGTAAAAACAAACACAATTTAATTTGGTTTGGTTGAATAAAACATACAGTATTTGCATGTAAGATTGGTGTAAATACCGTTGGAACACACTGTTAAGTATTCTGTGAGAGAGCACAGATATAGTCTTTATTTAAATGTTCCTGTGCATGTGGTGTTTCCATGGGCCTGATCCAGAGCAACGCTCGCAAGCGAGCGTACGCTCATCGTAAGCGAATTTTCGTCAAAAAATTCGCAATGCGCATGCCCAGTATGACAGGTTCCGGTTCATTTTTTTTACGATGGTCGGCTGGGCGCCCGTTTTACTACAGGGAGGCGGGGATAGCCATTTAAATTGTACAGTATGGGCGTGCTAAGCGTATTTTCTCAGCGTATTCTCTGCGAATTTTCGTACGTCCGACGGTCGTACCCAGTGTAGGGTATAGCCGCCGTAAGCAGGGACTTTACTATGGGAGTGCTAGGGGCGTGTAGGTTGATACGACGAGCGTACGTTCGCATTCGCCCGTCGTTGCGAATTTTCGTAGCGCTGGATCAGGCCCCATGAGTGGTCAGAAAGACATCACTCTATATCTTGGATTCCACTGCTTTGGAGTTAAAGTTTCATAAGTTTTTAAATAGTAATATGCAAGTTCCAGATTTAGACAGCTCATTGTATATGAAGCCGGTACTCTTACCGCGATGATGACGGCAAAATCCTCTGTTCACCCGGGTTGCTAACGGAGGATTTGAGCGGGAGATGTGGTCCTTACAGGAGACCGTTTATTCTGAAGATCAGCTGTTCACCAACACGTTTCTGCCATCCAGCGGCCTTTGTCAAGGTATAGAGGCTGAACGTGTGTCTGAGGGTTTAAATAGGCTAGGTAATTAACGGTGAGTATCTGTTTTAGCCTGGTGGTGGTCCGTTATTGAAAACTTGAGGAATTTCACCCACCTTGGTTCTCATAGTTTGAGAGAAATGATTGAGAGGTAATAGGAAGAAAGTATAGATAAGAGGTTTTGTTGTGCCTGTGGTTGTCATGGTGATTTCTCATAACATTTGGCAAACAGCTATAGTAGCATTTTTTCATTACATAGTTACTGATTGTGTTGGGAAAAGGTTACAGGTTGAGTATCTTATGGTGTGATGTTAAAACAGATAGAAGCCTTTAATTGGAGGTTTGTTTGCGGGTAGTTGCCATGGTGATTTTAAAAGTGAAGTTTTTTTGTGGGAGTCAAAATCTTCTGTGGTGTTTACCATATTTGCAACATAGGGCCGTATCCAGAACTACGGCCGTCTTCCATGGACGGCCGTAATTCACTGAACAGTAGCTACTGCGCATACGCAGTAGCTATTGTACGTAATCTGCGTATCGTATGCGCAATAGCTACTGTTCAGTGAATTACGGCTGTCCGTGGAAGAGGGCCGTAGTTCTGGATACGGCCCATAGTTGCAGATGACAGATTGGATAGAGGAGAGAGGGACATTAGCGCTGGTACAGTTAAAGGAACCATTCAAGCTCAAAGTCTAGGTTCATACCTGGTTCAGTCTGAATTCTTATTTCAGTCAAGTTAATTGTATCCTTTGCATGCAGGGATATATCTTTGAATTGCTTACTGCACACAGATACTGACCAGCTTTACTATCACACTGTTATTTAGACTTGGGATAGGAAACATCACCTCTCAACTCTAATACTATTTGCAACAGATGACTCCCCCTGCAATCAACATGGTTTAGCCCAGGAGTAACTACGTTCAAGCAATTAACTAGGTCTGGATCCAGCCCATTGTTTTTATTTCTATTGGGGCATATGTGACAATGTTTTGTTATATTCTTCGGCCATATGTGACATTAGGGTAGATCCAGAACTACGTTTGCCGTGTGTTTACTCGCGTAGCGTATATTCGTGTGCGTACCTTCTATACACTCCCCCTTGGCACGCCCCTTGAATGTACGTATTTTGTCAAGATACGCTTTTCAAACCCTACCTTAACTTTTGGCAACGTAACCGCAGTGATCCACACACGTACGTATGGGCAACATGTATTTACGCAGCTAAGCACGCCCATACTGTACACTTTAAATGCAAACCCCCGCCAACTTAACGTATTTCAGATGTATTTTGGACTCACGTAAAATTGGCATGCCCACACGTAAGTATTTACATGACACATACGTGAATGGCCCATACGTTCACAATTACGCTACATTACAGAGCGTATTTTCTATGGTGCGCATGCCAAAAGGCGATTTTACGTCTCCGCCATGCGTAAATTCGCTCACAAGCGTTGTTCTGGATCTGGCCCATTGTTTTTATTTATATTGGGATATATGTGACAATGTTTTTTTATTTATGTCGGGCATATGTGACATTGGTTTGTCTTGGGAATGTATTTTAGTTTTTTTTGTGTGGGCACGTGGAGCGTTGCTTTTTTTTTAGGGAGCGGGCAGTGTATGTTTTATTGAAACTAAATGGCCATGTGTAGGGATTTGGGAAAGGGCATGCTGCCGATAGTAGTTCTACAAGTGCTAGCATGCCTTGTCATTCATGGGCATGCTTGTGCCTGTAGTTCTACTATCGGCAGTATGCCCTGTCAGCCCGGCCTTTATTTATTTATTTATTTTTTACACATAGATTGCAGCGGCGGGGCAGCCGAGGGAAGGGGTTAATTTTTAACTAAACAGGGTTTTGTTTCTTTTTTAAGCTCCGGTGCGCTGTCTCTACGATTCCACCAGCCCCGAGCTGGTGGAAACGTAGGGCTTTTCCCGCATCCAGCGGACTGGTGTGCACTGAGTATTTAAACAAAAAAAGCGGAGCTTTTCTCATTTAAATATCCCCCCCCCTTTGCAGTCAGAATCGGATGCTGGCGGATACTATAAACTCCGCCAGCAATCCGACTTCCTTCCACATTTAGCACATGCACAGTTCCTTTGAAAAGCATTGCATCCGTGTGAATTTCACATTGATGTGATACTCTGAATCAGGTCCTATATCTCTAATGAATAATTCCAACACATACAAATTAACTTTTTGTAAAATCAATACATCATCAATAAGTCAATGGTTTATGCTCATCTAATTAGTATATGGATTGTTGGACTTCCAAAGCTGTACCCATGCCCTCATCATTTAAAATTTATAAAATAATTGTCATTAAATACACTAAAATATTAAACCTAACACGTTAATTAAAACCCCAACAATTGCAAAAAACTGTCATAAATACACCAAAATATTAAACCTAACATGTTAATCAAACCCCAACAATTCAAAAATAATTGTCATTTTAAAACAGTAACCTTATAATGCATAAAATAAATAAATAAAATAATGACATTAAAATAATTCATAAAAAGAAGTACTTACCATCTTGAATTGGATCCCATCTTCCAAGCTTTTAATTCGTTGGAGAAGTCTTTGAAAAAAAAAACCTTGTTGGACTGCCGCAACTCATGTCTTGCATGCAGGACTTCCCTATATACTGTCATTGGGGTATATTTATAACCTTGGCCAGCCTGCGAAATTCCGTTTCCATGGTGACCAAACATCATTTGGTCACCATGAAAATGGAATTACCCAGGCTGGCCAAGGGTATAAATATACCCCAATGACAGCAGAGACCTGCATGTAGGAAATGAGTTGCGGTGGTCCAACAGGGTTTTTTTTTAAAGAAAAAAAATACAGAAGAAAGTTTTGTTGGAAATATCCATGTTTAAGTTCATTCCATGGAGAACAAATGTAAGAAAATCAAGTCTAAACCACTGTGGCTAAATAAAGAGTAAAGAAAGAAATGAAAATGAAAAAATCAAAACAAAACAAAAAACTCCTTTCTTCTGTTTTTTATTCTTCATTAAGGTGCATTAAATTTGTTTTAATCTGAAAGGACTGAGGAGTCTTTCCGTATCTATAAGGAATGCAGTAAAACATGCAAAAAGGAAATCACATTAGCAAGTACAGAAATGTAAAAATAAATAGCAAAAGAACATAAGATAACCCTTAAAAAAATGTTTTTTATAAGAATGATGGGTGGATTGATCAGTAATGATAAGGTAAATGCAGAGGTATTCAATACTTTCTTTTCTTCAATTTTACTAGAGAAAAATAATACATACAAATGGAAATGCAAATGTACAATCATTTAATACTTGAATGGAATAAAGGCAATTTAATAAAATTAAGATAAATAAAGCTCCAGATGACATATATCCAAGTGTTTTTATGGAGCTACACTCAGAAATAGCTAGACTGTTATTCTTAAATTTCATAGATACAATTTCATCTGGCTCAGTGCCAAGGGTCTGGTGAACAGCAGATGTGGTGTTTAAAAAGGGAATTAGATCACAACAAGAGAATTATAAACCTGTAAGCCTGACTTCAATAGTGGGGAAAGTACTGGAAGGTATATCAAGCATTCAAGGTTAATTGATGTGCAATAACATTATTAGTGGGATCAGCATGAATTCATGAGTGATAGGTCATGTCAAACTAATCTAATTAGCGTCTATGAGGAAAGTTAGTGTGAGCTTAGACCATGGCAGTACAGTAGAAGTGTTCTACTAGATTTTGCAAAAGCCTTTAATACAGTGCTAGACAAGAGGTTGGTTTACAAAATAAAAGAACTGGGTCAACATTTGTATTTAGGTCAAAAGCTGGTAGGAGTATAGAGCAGAGGGAGTTGTGATAAATGGAACATTATCTCATTGGTCAAAAGATTTAAGTGGTATATCTTAAGGTTCCGTGTTGGGGGGGGGTGTCTCCGCTGAGAATAGCCCTATTTCAAAATCTCGAAGAGGCAAAGTAATCAATCCCTTGAGCACCAGACAGAGCAGGAAAAGTAAGTATTCATTTTACAGACCCAGAGGGGTCTGCAGTGGGCAGAGGGTTTGACAGGTCCGGCAGGTGGCAGGTTCCAAAATTAGCCAGTACATGCATGTAAATCCAATAATTATGTGGGATCTATAAATAGAACACAATGTTTATGTGGGATCATGCAAAAAGATAGTATATTCAAGATCATATTTTACCAATTTTCACATGTAATCCACTGCATAATTTTGCAAATCATGCAGTTTCTGTCACTTACTATTCCTCTATAAACCAAGGATATTATAAATGCCCATAAACATTAAACAAATAGTGTAGATATTATGGCATTATACAGACCTAGTATGCCCACAGAAGAAAGGGGAGATAAAAATGAAGGGTGATTTTTATAAAGAAAAAAAAACCTGAAAAATGATTTTGTTCATTTTATCCCCCTGGGATAAGGGTATTCAACAACAACAAAAAAAATGGACTCTTGTTTCAGGAGAGACTGATCCCAGTCTCCTCCTTGAGGATCCCTGTACACTTTACACATGCTTTGAAATAATTTGTATCAGCCTGATGATATCTTAAAAAGTGTCTTGCAAAAGGGGTGAGGACATTAAAATTATTTTTGTTTCTCAATACATTTTTAACAGATCTTAATTGTTCCATCAATCTTAATTTGAACTTTCTCTTTGTTTTTCCTATATAGCATAGGTTACATGGGCACTGAATACAACAGATCACTCCTGTAGTACAGTTTCTAAAATCTTTTTTTTAATTTTCCCAAATTTATTCACAAAATCTGTTTTAGATTCAATATAAAGGCAACGTCCACATTGATGATTGCCCATTATGCTTGGTTTGAATTTAGATTGCATGGAGAGATGGCTATGGACAATCATATCTTTAATATTTTTTGATCGACACCAACTTATTTTAATATTGGGGCCCAATAATTCTGTCAAATCATGGGTCAGTTTGCATATTGTCCAGATGTCATTGTACAATGTTACTAATGTCACCAGCTTATTGGCAAAATGTGCCAACCAGCCTAACATTGGAACTTGTGGGATTGGGTGAGTTTGGTTTTGGATGCTAGTATATAGAGATTCGACATCTAATGTTACTAGCCATGCAGATTCAGGCAACACCAAACCATACAATTTCAATAGGACATTCATAGTGTCTCTGGTATATGAAGGGAAGACCCTAGACTTACCTAGAATTGAATCTGGAAGATTTGCCCTTAGAATCTGATTGATTGCTATAGGCAACATCTTCACTTTTCCAAACCAGCTGTTAGGGACAGCCGTTGCCCCGCGCCCGCCGCCAGCGTCCAGCGCGTGCCTGTCGGATGCCTCTCCTCAGGCTCCGTTTCTACTTACCTTCAGGAACCCCTCCTTCACCTCTCCTTACCTTGTTCTGGCTGGCCACTGCTTTATCGCACCTCTCCTTACCTCCGATCTTCCGGTCCTCTCTGCTGCTGTTCTCACGCGCGCTCACTTCCTCTCCCTGCCGACGGCTCCCCTAGCGACAGCATCGTGGTTACCAACCACGTAGGTGCCGTCTCTTCCTCTGGCGCGCGCTCTGACTACTCACTGAACCAGAGGCATTCCCAGCCTTCTGGGAGACGCCTCCTGGTTCAGAGCTTATTGTTTTGCTCCAATCACCTTCTGGCCCTGCCTATATAAAGTTCAACCTGTCACTTCCTCCCCGCCGGTTATAGACTCTGTTCCCAGAATCTGTGCCTGCCTGTTCTGTCTACTCTTTTGCTCTTTGCTTCATATTGATTATTGAGTGCCCCCCGTTATCCTTGCCCTGAACCTTGCCTGTTTTCCTAGCGTCCATACTCTCTCCTCTCCACCTCAGTGTTATACTCCCTTTTTGTATTTATCCTCTCAATCCCTGAGTGCCTGTTTCTGTGCCTTCTGGGCAGTTGTGTGAGTGCCTGTGTGTTTGTTTGTGAGTAAGTCCCAGTGAGTCAGTTTGTCCTGTTCGTCTTTGTCTCTCCCTCAAGTCTGTGTCTTTGTTTAGTGTTCTCTGTTGTTAGTCATGGTCCAGTCCCTTCTGGTTCCACTGTTGCTACTTCCCTCTTTGCCTTCTCCATTCCCTGCTACCCCGTTTCACTCTTCCGGGCCTACTCTATAGGGTGTAACCTGACGGATACCTACCAGCTCCAGACTATCCCCACCATCAGGGGCCCTAGCGAACACTCGGGCCGACTTCAGGCTCTACTAACTGGTGAGTACCTGGCTTCCTTGTTCCTCTCGACGGCCACCTCGGTACTAGTCCAGGTAATCCCGGTGATGCCGTAACATTATAACCGGCCGCATACAGGTTACCGTTCCCCGGTAACATGGATACTACTTCGGAAGCTATTAACACCCTAATTGCCCAAGTCTCTAACCTGGGTCAGATGGTCCAGACTCTTACTGCCCAAGTACGTTCACAGGACCAAGTCCTCGCTTCTTTCCGTTACCCAGCAGAACCTGCTGCAGCGGCTGCGTCTGCTCCGGTACCGGATTCCCAGGATATTAAGGTTAACCTGCCGGATCGCTTCACAGGAGATCAGTCCCAGTTCTTGATCTTCAAGGAAAGCTGCAAGCTTTACTTTCAATTGAGACCTCACTCCTCCGGTACAGAACACCAAAAAGTAGGATTTATCATCTCCCTCCTCCAGGGGGATCCACAGGCGTGGGCCTTTAGCCTTCCCCCTGATGCTCCTATTAAGCATAAACTAATAAAGCAAAATTGACAATAAGTGCGTTCCTGTGATACCTTCTATAAATTCTACCTCCAAAACAATGGTGAAAAGGACCAATAGGTCCGCTACAATTTCATATAAACAATATAGCATAAACAACTCTATGTGAAAGCCACCAACTTAGACACAGTGACAATATTGTATAAGTGTGGCTCTGGAACAAATAAATAAATAAATAACTAATCTCCAGATCTGTGATTTGGATATCTCACCAAGCTTACCAAACACAGATACCCATCAACGTTAATAAAGTGACAAAGGTAGACATGTGTTCCAAAAAAAACCTCCTCAAAAAAATGGAAGTGAGAGAGCACCAAACCCGTAGGTTAGGTGACCCTCTGTTATAAACGAAATTAATGTCCCAGCAACGAAAATAATGTCCCAGCAAACAAAATGATGAAACAATAAATGATAAACATTAAACAGTGTAGTGGTATAAAGAGCAGTGCATGAGAGTCAGCTTGATAAAGAAGTATATGGGGTGGACTTTAAGCCCTCTCACAGAATTTTCTCCTGGAGGTTTGGATAGTTCATCAAACGACTTCTTGGACCCCGATATCTCTTCAACTCGCGTACAGTTGACTTGGGATCCTTTTTCCTCTCTCCAACTCTTTCTTAAACAGTTTTTCTTTGTTTGCTTCTGTTGTAAATCTTTTCTGGGCAACGATGAGTAAATCCTACGTTCTGGGATTAATGCGGTGCACGGACACCGCCGTGTATATAAAACAGGGAAAAAAACTTCAAGGTGTATTATCGGTACAAAATGATTTTATTTCTTACATAAACAGTAAAACCAACACTTGTATACATTCCCACTGGGCGCTTGTCCCAAGTGTTGGTTTTACTGTTTATGTAAGAAATAAAATCATTTTGTACCGATAATACACCTTGGAGTTTTTTCCCTGTTTTATATACACGGCGGTGTCCGTGCACCGCACTAATCCCAGAAAGCAGGATTCACTTATCGTTGTCTAGAAAAGATCCACAACAGAGGAAACAAATAAAAACTGTTTAAGAAAGAGCTGGAGAGAGGAAAAAAGATCCCAAGTCAGCTGTATGCGAGGTGGAGACATCGGGGTCCAGGAAGTCGTTTGATGAACTATCTAAACCTCCTGGAGAAAAATCTGTGAGAGGACTTCAAGTCCACCCCATATACTTTCTTATCAAGCTGACTTCCATGCACTGCTCTTTATACCACTATACTGTGTAATTTTCATTATTTATTTTTTATTGCTTTGTTGCTGGGACATCAATTTCGTTTATCACAAGGGCCATCCAGCCTACGGGTTTGGTGATCTTTCACATATACTTTTTTGAGGAGGTTTTTTTGAAACACACGTTTACTCTTGTTGTTTTACTAACGTTGATGGGTATCTGTGTTTGGTAAGCGTGAGATATCCAGACCACAGATCTGGAGATTAGTTATTTATTTATTTATTTATTTGTTCCAGAGATACACTCATATATTGTCACTATTGCTATTTTGTCTATGTTGGTGGACTTTTAACATAGAGTCGGTTATGTCATATTGTATATATTGAATTTCAGTGGACCCATCGGTCCCTTTCACTATTGGTTTGGAGGTAGAATTTGTATAAGGTACTACAGGAGCTCACCAATTGTCAATCCTTTTTACCAGTTTGCGTTTTCAGTTTGTAGAAGTGTATGCGCCTACAGGGAGATATTTTCCTATTTAGGTCTTGTACCCCTATAGGTTTTCTTCACTAGTTATTATCAGTGTCACGTGGTAACACTATATATCACCCACAGGCTGCACCTACACACCTGCGCCCACTGTGTTTGCACTACACAATTTTTTGTTATTACCTTTAATATTATGTTAGAAATATGTATTATGATGTATAAAGATCTGTATTATGATGTTATAGACCTTTAATATGATGTTGTAAACCTGTATTATGATGTTTAAAGATCTGTATTATGATGTCATAGATCTCTAACATGATGTTATAAACATGTATTATGATGTATAAAGATCTGTATTATGATGTCATAGATCTC